>CM077923.1:91006852-91009352 GCA_039797435.1 Crotalus adamanteus | reverse complement strand
TATATTTATTTTCTCTCCCCTGATGCACTGCAGTGGCTCACCTGTTTGCAGGGGGCTAATTTTACAATACTTTTATACAGTACAAAAAAACCTATCTTTGTTGACTTCGTCTCTGCTGCTATCGTGCCCCCTAAACTATACAACTCCTCAGGGAACAAGAAGAAGGGGGGGGGGGGGGATGACAAGAAATCGAATTAAATAAATTCATAAACCTCACCCCCTCCCCAGCAATCATCCAGAGATTCCTTTCCATTCTCAGCAATTCCAGAAAACAAACTGAATTTTAATTAAACCAGCATCGTTACTCTCCCTTTATATCTCTCTCTCTCCCTTCCTCCGTCTCTCTTCCTCCTTTCTCTCCTTCCCCCCCTCTCTCTCCCTACCTCACTTCCTCTCTCTCTTCTCTCCATTTTTCTGTCTCCTTCTCTCCCCCCCCCTCCTTTCTCTCTCTGTCACTATCTCTATCTCCCTCCCTTTCCCTTTTAAGAAGAAACTAGACCAGTGGTTCTCAACCTTTTTAATGCCGCGACCCCCCAATGGTCGTAAGTCGAGGACTACTCAACCGGTCGTAAGTCGAGGACTACTCAACTGGTGCAGCACCGTTTGCAGAATGGGACTTTTGGCGGGCTCAGCAGGGTAGAGACAGCCTGGACAATTCCTATTGGCTTTTGAAAGCCAATAGAATTAGACTTATTCAAGAGAGTCTATTCTATTGGCTTTCAAAAGCCAATAGAATAAAAGGGAGTAGCACAGCTAAGGAAAAGGGGGGGAAAAAATGGCGGACTGCGTTGTTTGGCGACCCCCGTGAAATGGTCGTTCGACCCCAAAGGGGGTCCCGACCCACAGGTGGAGAACCACTGAACTAGACAGTCACTTGTCGGAAATGGTATAGATTCTCCTGCTTGAGCCGGGGGCTGGACTAGAAGACCTCCAAGGTCCCTTCCAGCTCTAATCTATTTTTATTCCCTCCCTTTCTCTCTCTCTCCCATCCTGTTCCCCCCCCCTCCTTTATCTTTGACAAAAGAAATGTTTTCTAAGTATGGATTACAGAAGAACGAATAAGGGCAGCTAATTCAAATGAACCACATTAAAAAGGGGCGGCGAGGGGGGGGGAATGTATGTTTAGTTGCCCTTTGTTTTCTCAGGCATTCATTTTGCAAACAAAGTAATGGAGGCCTTTGCTGTCACTGGAGATGATCAGATAACGAAAAACAAACCTGCAAATCTGTTTTGCAAATAACCTGCTCAACACCCGGAGCTTAACTAGAAGAAATTGATAGATTTAAGGGGGGCGGGGGGTGTCAGTTTAGTTTCGATTCCCGAGTTTCAATGACCTCCTCCCGTCTCCAAGTTTTCAGTTATGCCAGTGTTTCCTAACCTTGGCAACTTTAAGACAGGTGGATTTCAACTCCCAGAATTCCTCAGGCAGCCATGCTGGCTGGGGAATTCTGGGAATTGAAGTCCACTCCACGTGACTTAAAGTTGCCATGGCTGGCAAACACTGATTTATAGGCTCAGATCACTCCATAAACTAAACTGACTAAAACGGTAGATTTAGTGATTGTGGGCTTTGTGAGAACATGTCCCTTTTCCTAGCATGTGTGAACCCTGCAACTAAATTAGGCCGTAATGTGGTTTATTCTGAAGGCCTAGCACACGGGTCAGCAACCTGTGGCTCCAGAGTCACATGTGGCTCTTTGAGCCTTCTCCTGTGGCTCCCAGCCTCTTCCAGAGAGAGAGAGAGAAAGAGGCACTTTGCTTCCCTGCTTCCCTTCTCTCCCCCCCCCGTGTGTGTGTGTGTGGTGTGTGTGTATAAAAAAGAGAGTGGCCTCACCCTATTCTCTGACAAGCTGACAAGCTTATTGGGTGGGGCTCCTGCCTTGGCTGCGTCTCTGCAGGAAGCAGGAAGGGCAGGAGAGAGCCAGCCCAATAACAGTGCATGTCAGCTTGTTGGAGAACAGCTTGAAGCCAGTTTGCCAGCTGAGCAGAAGATTGGAGAGGGGGGGGAGAGAGAAAGAGAAAGAGAGAGAGAGAAGAGAGGGGGGAGAGGGAGAGAGGGCAGGAGAGGAGAGAGAAAGAAGGAGAGAGAAAGAGAGAGGAGAGAGAAAGAGAGGGAGGGAGAGGAAAGAGAGAGAGAAAGAGAGAGGGGGAGAGAGGAAAGAGAGAGAGGAAAGAGAGAGAGAGAGAGAACTCATGCACAGCAGCCTCTATTTCTTTTTAATTAAACTCTTCAATCAAGCTCCCTCCCTCGTGCATGCGCACGCAAGTTTTGCGGGTTCCCGGTGTTTTCTTTTCTCTGGGAAACGGGTCAAAGTGGCTCTTTGAGTGTTTAAGGTTGCAGACCCCTGGCCTAGCAGGTTGTATGAACATAGCAACTGGATCTACGTTCATAAAACACATTGACCCGTTTCAGGGAAAGGCTTAATAGGAGCATTCAGATAATAAAGCTTGCTTTGTGTGAACGTTAGAAGCCATGGTTACATAGTGGCCAAGATGTTCC
>CM077923.1:90989352-91004352 GCA_039797435.1 Crotalus adamanteus | reverse complement strand
AACAGACATAGATGATAGAGATAGATAGATAGATATACAAGCAGAAACAGACATAGATGATAGAGATAGATAGATAGATAGATAGACAGACAGACAGACAGACAGACAGTAGATAGGTTGATTGTTAGAAATACAAGTAGACAAACAGACATAGATAGATAGAGATAGGTAGGTAGGTAGATAGATAGAAATACAAGCAGACAAACAGACATAGATATAGAGATAGATAGATAGAAGATAGATAGATAGATAGATAGATAGATAGATAGATAGATAGATAGATAGATAGATAGAAATACAAGCAGACAAACAGACATAGATGATAGAGATAGATAGAGGGAAAGGGAGGAGCAGAGAAACGTATGCACACACACTTGCGCAAATGGGGCCGCTAGCACCCACGCGGTAGCACTAGCGTGAGCAGGGAAGATGCATGCACACGTCCACACACTCATCAGCCATTCCCACGGCCCAGTGGCCAATAGGCCACGGACCAGTACTGGGTCACAGCCCACAGGCTGGGGACCCCTACTCTAGAGACATCCTTTCTTTCCCCAGAACCCAATAACCACCTGAAAACCTGGCTGGGAAACGTCAAGAGTAAAATTGCACCAACGTACAGCCAACAGACAC
This sequence comes from Crotalus adamanteus, assembly GCA_039797435.1. NCBI lineage: Eukaryota > Metazoa > Chordata > Lepidosauria > Squamata > Viperidae > Crotalus > Crotalus adamanteus. Next base: position 91,003,719 of record CM077923.1, on the reverse strand, counting down.
CAAGCACCCAGCATTTTTTGTAATTAACGTTCGCCTCTGTTTTTGAGCCGCTTAAAAGCCTCCCGTATCTGAGGCGACGATCAGATTTTGCTGGCGATTGCCAGAAAGAGACACTTCGGTTTTGTCTGCTTCCTTTTTCTTTTTCCCCTCATGATGACTAGAAAATAGCCTTGTTTTAATCATTACCTCTCCAGACTTCTTTTCATTACTTGCAAAGGAAAAAACACCAATTGCCAGGGTCCTCCACCTCTATCTTTTTTTCTCCCATGTTTTAATTTCCCCGTAAAGAGACAAACATTAGCTAATGAATTGAGTTTTCAGAATCTTTTTTTTTAAAAAATATATGTTTTATTAATTTTTTAACATAATCACAATATTCGGTAGACAGTGCATTGTCTGGGTTTACATTTAGCATTCACTAACCATTAAATTCTATAATCTATGTTAATCCACATGATAACATTACACGATTTCCTCTTTTCTCCATAGTGTTCTCTTTTACCAACCTTAAGTTAATACAATTCTTATTGTTTCAATAAATGATAATTAAGTATACAAATTTTCTAATAGACAAATAATAATCACAACGATATAGTGTTCCTTTTCTAGCTAGTCGTTCTGGTTGTCTCATCATGTGCCCTGTTTACAGTTCTTGTTTGCATTTGTTTTTTTCCCACAGTGCCCTGAACATTTTTACTGGTTAAGATTTTCTCAGAGTGAATTACAGTTAAATATTTAAATCTATTTTTTTTCTCATGTAAACCAACCCAATGCTTTTACCTTTCTTTCTCTCTCTCTCTCTCTCTCCCCTTAGATTTCTTTATTTAATACCCTTAATATCCATCTTAAACACAATTCAATGTAGAACAATTCTGACATAGCAAGATAAACAGAAATATAGAACAATAACATTTTCTGCTTTTGCAGTTACCACTTTAAGCAGAACCTTAAGCACTACAATGCACTTGCCATCACACCGTTTTTTTTAAAAAAATGATGTAAATCAAACTATATTGCTTATTTAACAAAGCAAAACAAGGGTAAATGAAAGAATCTCCATTGAACAATTGTTTTATAATACAGAGTTAACTCAAAGGAAAACCAACCAATGTTGCAAGCCTATCATGCTCCCTAGAATACATGAAAAAAAGACACACAGGTTATACTAATGTGAACTGGACTGCCTGCACATGCCAACATTCTTCAAAATGACTGTACATAGCCCTTAATTTGGTTCATCCAGGATAGGTAGATCTAGGATCAGTTCTTGCTGCGCTGTAAAGCTTCTATTATAGTTTTGTTATATTCTGCAACTCCCTTCATCACATTTTTCATTATGGGCCGGTATTTTACCTTTCTTAAGGGATAAATAAGACTACGAAAAGAAAGAAGGAGGATGAGAATAAGAAAAAGAATAAAATAAAAAGATCATATACTACTTAAAATCCCTATTTTAAGAGTTTTCAGAATCTTTTGATCCACAAAAAATGTCTCGTATGTATCCCGACTTACAGCCCAAATGTTGGAGATGTGGTTATTTGGATGCTACTTATTACCATATTTGGTGGTCGTGTAAAAATATAAAAGCCTTTTGGATTAAGATATGGTGGAATATTCAAAGAATTTTTAGAAGGAGGGTAAAATTTACCCCACAATTGTTTTTGCTAGGTATTGTTACCGATTGTGATACTAAGGAGGTTATATTGATGTTAAATTTAATTACAGCCGCAAGGTTGTTAGTAGGGCAATACTGGAAGAAGGAATCTTTGCCTACTTTGCAAGAGTGGTTTTTTAAAGTATCCTATCTGGCGGAAATGGCAAAGATTTCGGCTTTTTTAAAGGATCAATCGCAAGAGAAGTTTTTTGTGGTATGGGAAAAATGGATAGATTTTATACAACATAAGTTGGATATAAAAAAATATTACTTAGTTTATCAATAATTTATATACAAATTTTAATATTTTATAGATTGTATTATTTTTTCTTTTTCTTTATATGTTTTATTATTTTACTTTCTTATATTTCTTTTCTTCTTTCTTTCTCTTTATTCTTTTTTTTAAGTATTTTCTTTTTTTTTCTTTAATATTTATCTCTTTTATATATATATATATATTATTGTTAATTATTCTATTAGTAGTTTAAGTAATGTATTTAGACTTATCTATGGTTTATATTCTTTTTTTTAAGAATTCAAGAAAATTTAATTAAGCCTATATTCAGCTCTGGGAAAGTTGAGGGAGGGAGTGGGAGGGTTGGGGTGGGTTGGGGAGGGTTGTTTTTTCTTATTTTGTAAAATTTTAAAAATTTTCAATTAAAAAAAAAAAGAGTTTTCAGAATCTTATCGTCCCAACGGAAAGGGAAGGCCGGTGGACTATATTTCAGGATTATTAAAATCTCCACTGAAAAGATGTTTACTTGGGAAAAGATTAAGAAAGCCAAGAGTCTCGCCTCCCCCTTGGCTGTTTTTTGGATGCCATTTTTCATCGGAGCAAATGGGCTGATGACCGTCAGATTTGGTTATAATGTGCTTCCAGACAGTGTGTTCTAACGGATTTAAAATCCGAGAGTGTCGGTGACGAGGCGGGAATTGTTTTACAACTCTGTCAGCACATAACAACGCCATAATCAAGGCTTTGCTGGAGTGAAGGATGGGCAAAATCAGAGGACCAGTGGGAACTGCGGAAATCAATGGGAGGAACGTGGCCATCAAAGAAAGAAAGGCACTCATCAGAAGCCGAGAGGGACATAAAAGGAGAATATTTATAGCTCAGGGTTGACATGAGGAGTCCTTGGTGCTCTCTGAGCTTGGTTGTTTTCATGTGACCACGGAGATTCTGTAACGGTCATAAGTGTGAAAACGGACGTAAGTCACTTTTTTTCAATGCTGTTGTAACTTTGAACAGTCACTAAATAGTAAGTAGGGGATTACATGGAGGTCAAAACGTATGAAGAATGTTTGCAGGAATTGGATATGTGTAATTTAAGGAAAAGAAGGACTAGGGGTGACAAAATGGCAGTATTCCAATAATAGAATGGAATGGAATGGAATGGAATGGAATGGAATGGAATGGAATACAGAACGAAATAATAGAATAGAATAGAATAGAATAGAATAGAATAGAATAGAATAGAATAGAATAGAATAGAATGGAATGGAATGGAATGGAATGGAATGGAATGGAATGGAATGGAACGGAACGGAACGGAACGGAACGGAACGGAACGGAACAGAACAGAACAGAACAGAACAGAACAGAACAGAATAGAATAGAATAGAATAGAATAGAATAGAAGCTACAGGAGGTCTTCTAGTCCAGCCCTCTGCTCAAGTAGGAGAACCTATACCATATCTCAGGGGCTGAATCAAAGAAGAAGTTGGTCAACCTATTTTCCAAAGCACCTGAAGGCAGGGTAAGAAACAACGGATGGAAACTAATCAAGGAGAGAAGCAACCTGGAACTAAGGAGAAACTTCCTGACAGTTAGAACAATCAACCAGTGGAACGGCTTGCCTTCAAAAATTGTGGGTTTCCATCACTGGAGGTTTTCAAGAAGAAACTGGACAGCCATTTGTATGAAATGGGGTAGGGTTTAGATTAGATAGCCTTTATTGTCATTTTTTTACCGGGGGCACAACAGCCCACATTAAAAATGAAATTTAGTTGCTTGCTCTCAAAGTGTACACATACATAATACACATTTAAACATACTATATACAACATATGTATAGACCTACATCCTTACGTATAAGTAACATATATATTTATTAATCCCTGTCCATCTTGAATACATAGCGGAAGGAGGAAGTTTGAGAGTTCACAAGGTTGATACTGTATTCAACGGAACAAAACTGTGACTGAATCTTGATGTTCTGCTTCGGTTATCATGGAGCCTACATGAGCAGGGGGTTGGACTAAATCAGGGCTTTTCAACCTTTTCACCCATTGTACCACTTTTAGGATATGGCAATATCCGAGTACCACCAGTCACCTAGCAAGGTGTCAAAAACTTAATGACCCCCCCCCCCAAAAGAGGAAAAAAGTGATGAAGTACAGGTGGTCCTCGACTTACAACAGTTCGCTTAGTGATTGTTCGAAGTTACAATGGCGCTCTTCCTCCGAGGTTTTCATTGTTTTGAGCATTTCTGTTGAGGATTGGCAGCGGGGGGTGGAGTGGGGGGGGTGTTTTGTTTTTATTCCCCCCCCCCCTCTGCTGGGTGGTTGCAGCAGGTTTTGGTCACTTCACATGACCCTGGGACACTGTGACCGTCATAAATATGAATCAGTTGCCAAGCATCTGAATGTAAATCACAACACCCTGGTGATGCTGCAACATTCCAGCTGATTGGCGCTTCTTTTGGGCCCAGCTGGAGCCCGGCACTGATCCTGGCGCTTCCACTGAGCCCTGACAGTCCCGAAGAAGCGCTGAGCCTGGGGCTTCCGCTGAGCCCTGACAACCCTGCAGTTCCAGCCATCTCTCTCTCAGGCTTGTGCGGTGCTGCCACCGGTTCAGCTCATTCCCCTCCCCCGCTACCACTTTTCTAGGATGATCACGTACCACCTGCCAGGTGCCAAAGTACCACAGGTGGTACCCATACCACTGGTTGAAAAGCCCTGGACTAGATGACCTCCAAAGACCTTTCCAATTCTGTTATTCTGTAAGTTTCACAACCATGGGTAGCTACAGGGAACCCAATAGAGAAGACCAACCTACAATTGGCTGCCAGGCTGATGTCTTTGGTTTTCCAAATCCAGTGAAGCTTACCTGTAAAGGTGAAACCCGATTATATTGTTTTCCCCAGCAAATTATCCCCCAGCTAATGGAGACTGTCAGTTGGAAAGAAAGACTTGAAGGGTGCCTAAGTAAATGTTCAATCCACGTTTTTCTGACATTAAAAAAGGTCCCCTTGCTTTTTTAAGGTGAGGTATATGATCCCATAATCAGAAAGCGCATTGCAAAACGATTGAATCTGTAAAAAAAGAAATGAATTTGAAACTGTATTGTGTGCTAATGATGAACATGTGACTGCCGAGGTTTATGAAATGTTGAAGTTGAACCTGGGAAATGAAGATGTCAAATCCTGTTGGAATTCAATGGGCAGAAATTTGGGGTTATAATATAATGCTTGAGCAGTGGGGGGAAAAAAATATGTGGACGAAATTTACGCTGAATTACAACCTGAAAGAGGATTTTGACAAAATGATGCATGGCTGGTACTTGGATGCCTGATAAATTGACAACGATGTGAAAATGTGTTTCAAATGTCTGTTGGAAATGTAACTGTAAGGAAAATGCTTCGTTATCAACAATGGGGTGGACGTATGACAAATATCGGGGACAGATTTGTGCTCCAACTCAGAAGGTCCTTAAAGCAAGTAGACAACTGAACCCAACAGCCAAGGAAGTTCACGAGAAAACAAGGACAGGCAGTCCTCGAGTTACGTGCCCAAAATTTCCGTTGCTAGGCGAGAGAGTTGTTAAGTGAGTTTTGTCCCATTTTACAACCTTTCTCGCCACAGTTGTTGTGGGAAGAATCCAGAGAAAGAACTATTTGGAGGAATGTGAAAAAGGCAGAATATATTTCTCCAAAGGAATAATGGAGAAAATATTTTAAAAGGTAGAAATTTCTCTCCCCCACCCCAGCCAGAAAACTCAGCAGAAACCAGCTTTTAGAAATGCAGATGTAATAATCCATTCAGGAAGGATGGAGCCAGGAAGCTAGAAGATGAGGAGATTAGGAAGACAAAGACCCCTAAAACCTACATACCCCACCCAAACTCTAAAAGACATGACCTTTGGGCACAGAATAGGATTAACCCACCAATACCAAAAGGACACAGACTCAGGTCAAAGTACAGGATACAGGAAATATAAAGCCTCAAACAGGAACAGGAAACCACCTCAAAAGCTGCTATTAGGCTATCTCCCTGCTATCTTTCTGTCTGGCTCTGCTCTACAATGAACTCCAATCTTCTTTCTAAAACAGTCTCCATTTTGTTTATTCCCGGCTTGGACTGGACCCTGGTGAAGATTTTTCATTCAACATTGTTAAGTGAATCAGTGCAGTTGTTGAGTTAGGAACACTGCTGTTAAGTGAATCTGGCTTCCCCGTTGTCTTTCTTGTGAGAAGCTCACAAAAGGGGATCCCGTGACCCCAGGACACCGCAACCATCGGAAATATGAGTCAATTGCCAAGCGTCTGAATGGCCATGGAGATGCTGCAACGGTCGTAAGTGTGAAAAACGGTCCCGTCGCTTTTTTCAGGGCCGTCGTAACTTTGAGCAAATGCCTGTAAATCGAGGACTATCTAGACACGTCCTTCTTCCCAAGTGGCCGCTAAACAAATTCAGCAGAATCTTCTGTTCCCAATCCAAGCTACTTCCAGTTGCATTTTTGCTTCCCTTGTAAATTTCCTCTTCCTGCTTCCGGGCAGTGGTGGTTTTTGTCCCATCTGCCACCGTTCTCAGCAACTCCGGGATTTTAATGTTATTATTATTATTTTTTTCAGGTGTATAATGCTGCGCCGGTGCTATGAAAATTAAAAAATAAAAAAAAAAGAAACAATCTGCCAAATAAAACAGAGACAAAATTGCTCCTACCCAGTTTGGCATTTTAATATCGCAAGGTTGTGAAATCTAATAAAAGCTACACGCCGAGTCACATTCTTTTGTGCCCCTCGCTCCTGGATTGTTGTTTTTTTTTTTGTTTTTGTTTTTTTTTCTTCCTCGCATGCCAAAGAAATTGGTCTTCAATAAGTAAAAATGACAGAATATGTAATTTCTCACAGATCTGCAGCTGCCAGGCGTTTCCGGATTAATAACCTTCAACCGTTCTTCCTTTCTGTTTCTGAGATCCGGTTTTCTTCTCCCTCTCTCTCTCTCTCTCTCTCTCTCTCTCTCCCCCTCTCTCTCTCCCTCTCGTTTAAAAAAAAAAACACAATTCTTATCTCAATAAACGTCCCATTCAAATCATGGCGAGAATCATCTTATCGCCATCTAAAAGGACAAAGGGAAAAAACAGCTTAAGTCTTTTTGCTCTTTCTTCAAGGAATAAATCGTATCGTCTCCTTCCCCGTCTTGCCAAAATCAAAAGGACTTGAGGAGAGGTGTCTAAACATGCCGTGTTTATTCTTGAAAGGAAATGTAAAATACACACCAATAGCCCAGATTCGGGCATACACACCGAGAGCACGGATAGCAAGAGCAGTGTTTCTCAAACAGGGCAGCTTTCAGACGGGCGGACTTCAATTCCCAGAATTCTCCCCTTCACCCCATCCTAAAGCATGCTGGCTGGGGAATTCTGGGAGTTGAAGTCCACCATCTTAAAGCATGCTAGCTGGGAAATTCTGGGAGTTGAAGTCCACCCATCTTAAAGCATGCTGGCTGGGGAATTCTGGGAGTTGAAGTCCACCCATCTTAAAGCATGCTGGCTGGGGAATTCTGGGAGTTGAAGTCCACCATCTTAAAGCATGCTAGCTTGGAAATTCTGGGAGTTGAAGTCTATCATCTGAAAGCATGCTGGCAGGGGAATTCTGGGAGTTGAAGTCTACCATCTGAAAGCATGCTGGCTGGGGTTTCTGGAAGTTGAAAATCCACCCATCTTAAAGCATGCTGGCTGGGAAATTCTGGGAGTTGAAGTCCACCCATTTTAAAGCATGTTGGCTGGGGTATTCTGGGACTTGCAGCCCATCATCTTAAAGCATCCTAGCTGAGGAATTCTGGGAGTTAGAGTCCACCAACTTAAAGCAAGCTGACTGTGGAATTCTGGGAGCTGAAGGCCACCCATCTTAAAGTTGCTACGGTTGAGACACACTGTGTTAGGCAATAACTAGCAGGAATTGGAGGGAATTCTGAGATCTGGGGTTTATGATATCTAAAGGCTTGTGAAAATGCAGTGTGTGTCTCTCTCTGTGTGTGTAACTGATTTAGATTGATCAGTTGTGTGTTATAGGATTATGGGAGTTGCAGTCTCCAGATATAGGGCAGCCACCAAGTTAACCGAACTGGTTAGCAGGCCAGTTTCCCCAACTGCATCAAATTCCACAAGGATAGGTGGATCTCATCTAACAAAAGGATAATCAGGGTAGCTGGGACCAGTGGTGGGATTCAAATATGGGAACAACCGGTTCTCTGTGTGGGGATGCCACTTCCGGAAGTACATTCTAGGCCTGGGCAACAAAAAATTAACTACCAGTTCTGCCGAAGTGGTGCGAACTGGCTGAATCCTACCACAGGAAGGAAGGAAGGAAGGAAGGAAGGAAGGAAGGAAGGAAGGAAGGAAGGAAGGAAGGAAGGAAGGAAGGAAGGAAGGAAGGAAGGAAGGAAGGAAGGAAGGAAGGAAGGAAGTGGTGGGAAAATATGTGAACAACCGGTTCTCTGTATGGATGCCACTTCCGGAAGTCCATTCTAGGCCTGGGCAACAAAAAAATTAGCTACTGGTTCTGCCAAAGTGGTGCGAACTGGCTGAATCCGTCCACTGAGCTGGACCCATAATTCTGCGCACGTACACATCCTCGTAAATGCCCCCCCGCCCAAAAAAAAAGGCAAAACACCCAACGTCCGGACACCCAGAAATAGGAACGCTACTCAAATCTAGTTCGGTGGAATGTCAGCTTTTATATCAAATCAAAGTGATCAGCTGGATGGTTTTTTTTTTTAATCCCGCCAACCCTAGATCTGTGTTGCATATGTGTCTGTCCGACTGCATGTACACTTAAGTCTACATACATGCACACCCCGAGGTTGGACACCAACATGTTTGATGGATGAGAAGTTCTGAGGCTTTTGACAGATGCATTTAGTTTGGGGGGGAGAAGAAGAAAAATGATTGTTCGCTCGTATTAATGAGCAGAGTTTACCCGAGTAAGGGGAATGGAAGCAGCGTCAGCAGAGACATGATTTTGGAGGCAAATGGCCACAAAAGAGAAGGGGCCGTTCTTAAAATTAAGCTAGTCTGTTTTTTAATGTCAGATTTCAGCATAACAAAAAACAAAACAAAACACCTGAATGGGGTTTGAAACTGGAAGGAACACAAGAGGCTGAGGTTTGGATAGAACTGCTTATTTGATAGAGTGCCTTCACGCAACACAATGAACCTGGTTACCGAATTAAGCTGGTGGCACCCTGCATAAGGTACCATAAAGAGAACAATGGGGGAGGGCATGAACACAAAAATTACAGGTACTCCTCAACTTACAACAGTTCACCTAGTTGACAGCACTGAAAAAAGTGACATATGAGCATTTTTCACACCTACGACCGTGGCAGCATCCCCATGATCATGTGATCAAAATTCTGATGGGAGGAGGAGGAGGAGGAGGAGGAGGAGGAGGAGAAGAAGGAGAAGAAGAAGAAGAAGAAGAGGAGGAGGAGGAGGAGGGGGGGGAGGAGGAAGAGGAGGAGAAGAGGAGGAGGAGGAGGAGGAGGAAGAAGAGAAGAAGAAGAAGAAGAAGAAGAAGAAGAAGAAGAAGAAGAAGAAGAAGAAGAAGAAGAAGAAGAAGAAGAAGAAGAGGAGGAGGAGGAGGAGGGGGGGGAGGAGGAAGAGGAGGAGAAGAGGAGGAGGAGGAGGAGGAGGAAGAAGAAGAAGAAGAAGAAGAAGAAGAAGAAGAAGAAGAAGAAGAAGAAGAAGAAGAAGAAGAAGAAGAAGAAGAAGAGGAGGAGGAGGAGGAGGAGGGGGGGAGGAGGAAGAGGAGGAGAAGAGGAGGAGGAGGAGGAGGAGGAAGAAGAGAAGAAGAAGAAGAAGAAGAAGAAGAAGAAGAAGAAGAAGAAGAAGAAGAAGAAGAAGAAGAAGAAGAAGAAGAAGAAGAAGAAGAAGAAGAAGAAGAAGAAGAAGAAGAAGAAGAAGAAGAAGAAGAAGAAGAAGAAGAATTGGGGATTTCTCAAGGTCAGAATTTCTTGTATTTCCATTGTTTATTTTTAATGCATGAAGCCAGAGGAAGAAGGAGAGGAAGAGGAGGAGGAGGAGGAAGAGGAGGAGAAGGAGGAAGATAATTGTATAGACACATCCCTGAATTCACCTGGAGCATTACCTGGGAAGATAAACAGCCCTGGAGCTGCCTGCAATCTTCAGCTTAATTGCATTCAACCTTCACCTCAATCCAACCTCTCTAAAATTATCTACCAAGAATGATGCTTCTATTTTCTTTCCAAACAGCTTGCCTCCATTTTATTTCCAGCATCTTAGCCTCCATTTTATTTACTCCCGGATTGGAACGGGACCTGATGATTTTTTCTTTCAACAAGGGCACGGATCCAAAATCTCGGAAGACTAAATCTCTTGTCCCGGGGAATGACTCAGATTTGATCCTGCTACACACATGAATTGAATAAACTCCCAACTCTCTTTCCAAAACACTTTGAACATGTGCCTCTAAGGAGCCTACTGAAGACCTGAGCTATGCTTCAAAACACATAATTCAGACATCGGTTGACCTCTAGCCTGCACACTTCCTATGGTGTCAATGCAGCAGTACAAAGCCAAATGTAGAGGCAATGTCCAACAACTGAAAGGTAGGGGATACATATACTACTAGATAGCCCAGCCCCTGTTGTCTCATCAAATATAGGTATAAGGTCACTTTGCAATAGTGGCGAATATCTGTAGCTAGAGTGGAGGTTCGTTCTCCAAGCTTGTAGATTGGTTTCCAAACATTTCATGACCAGGCTTGAGTGGAGTTTGGGGGATGTCAGTGTTGGTGTTCTTCTGTTGATAAGGGCTTCAGGTGTGGGTGTGTGTTGAGTGAGGGTCTTGTGATGGGTCTTGTGATGGATCAGATGGGAGTCAACAGCAGATCTTGTGATGGGTCTTGTGATGGGTAGGTTACATCAGGTCGGAGTCAATGGGCGGTGAACTGCTAGTGGTGATGGGGGATTGCGCGGGATGGTTGAAGATTGGTGTTGTCTCTGGTTGGCTGTGCGGTTGATTTGGATTTCTGAGGGGTTCGTAAGCTGGATGTAGGTCGATGTGTCTGTTGATGGAATTGCTGGTGGAGCGCCAGGCTTCAATGAACTCACGAGCGTGGCAAGTGTGTAGTGTGGGCTGATGATTTTAGGGTTGCTCCAATCAATGGCTCCAACCTCCCCATCACAACACCCACCACAAGCCTCTCACTGATGACTCACACCTGACCCATCACAAGATTCTCACTCAACACACCCACACCGGAAGCCCTTATCAACAGAAGAACACCGACACTGACATCCCTTAAATTTCACTGGAGATGTTACCTAGCCAGGTAACGAAATGTTCGGAAACCAACCCACAAGCTCGGAGAACAAACCTTCACCCTCGTAAAATCTCTTGCTTGAGCAGAAGGCTGGACTAGAAGACCCGCAAGGTCCTTTCCAACCCTGTTATTCTGTATTTTGTATCATTATAGCCCCTAATGCAGGGGTCTGCAACCTTAAACACTCAAAGAGCCACTTGGACCCATTTCCCAGAGAAAACACTGTGACCTGCAAAACTTGCACGTGCATGCGCGCAAGGGGGGGGAAGCTTGATTGAAGAGTTTAATTAAAAAAAATAGAGGCTGATGTGCATGAGTTCTCTCTCTCTCTCTCTCTTTCTCCCGCTCTTTTTCTCTCTCTTTCTCTCCCTCTCTCCATCTCCCTCTCCCCCCCTCTCTCGCTCTCTCTCTTTCTCTCTTTCTTCCCCTCTCTCTTCCTCTGTCCGATCTTCTGCTCACCTGGCAAAGTGGCTTTAAGCTGTTCTCAACAGGCTAGCTCTCTCCTGCCCTTCCTGCTTCCTGCAGAGATGCAGCCAAGGCAAGAGTCCTGCCCAATAAACTTGTCAGCTTGTCGGAGAACAGGATGAGGCCACTCTCTTTTTTACACACACACACACACACACACACACACACACACACAGAGAGAGAGAGAGAGAGAGAGAGAGAGAGAGAGAAGGGAAGCGCAAGTGCGTCTCTCTGTCTATCTGTCTCTCTGCAAATGGCACACACACACACACACACACAAACAGAGAGAGAGAGAGAGGAGAGAGAGAGAGAGAAGGGAAGTGCAAGTGCGTGTCTGTCTGTCTGTCTGTCTCTCTGCAAATGGCAGAGGAGGCTGGGAGCCACAGAAGAAGGCTCATAGAGCCGCATGCAGCTCCGGAGCCGTAGGTTGCCGACCTGTGCCCTAACGAAATGCCAATTTCATACCCCAACAGTGCTGTGCACACAAAACAAGGCCTCTAGTGAAAGAAGGTGGAGAACACCATCTTCACATCAGCTGGCTAGAGATGAGAGGTAACCCCCTTAAAGAACAATTAGGTACACTCCATCATTAGGGGACTAGGTGGGCGAGCCCTAGACCTTGTTTAAAAAGGGTGTTTCTTTTAATCAGGCCTGAGTCTTCTAACAATTAATTTCAGTCAAGGTTCTCCCATTTCACCCGCTGTTCTTCCTTTTGCTTGACGGTACTTCCGAGATCCCCTTTGTTCCTGGGGATGTGTGGGCGTTTAAATTGATTTATCCATCTATCTTTTACCATCGTCAAAAAAGGCAGTGATTTGGATTGAAAGAATGCTGAGAAGGAAAGAGACAGGCTATTCCGTGAATACAATTTCTGATTTGCTAGCTCATAAAAAAAAAAACCACCCTGCAGAGCTCTTTTATATGAGGTTCTATACCAATTCACATGAGGTAGCATAAACTGAAGAATATATTGGATTTATTTCCACTTTTCTCTGCAATGGCCTAGCTCAAAGAATAGAGCAGGCCCTCTTGGGGGGGGGGGAGGTGAAATAACTCGGTCAACGAGAACCCTCTGTTCTCCTTTCATTGTGGTGACAAAAAGGAAAACTTTGGAGCCTCTGAATTGTATTCGGAAGTAATGATAAATTTGGGGTCATTTCATTTGAGGGTTGGTTTAAAACAACGGGGATCCCATGGTGAGAAGAAAATCAAATCTTGGTTTATGCATATAAGACATAAAGAAGTGTTGAAAGAAAAATCTGTCTGTCTGTCTGTCTGTCTGTCTATCTGTCTATCTATCTATCTATCTATCTCTATCTATCTATCTATCTATCTATTCTCTATCTATCTATCTATCTATCTATCTATCTATCACCTAACTACCTATCTATCTATCTATCTATCTATCTATCTATCTATCTATCTATCTATCTATCTATCTATCTATCTCTATCTACCTACCTACCTACCTACCTACCGATATCTATCTATCTATCTATCTATCTATCTATCTATCTATCTATCTATCTATCTATCTATCTATCTATCTATCTCTATCTACCTACCTACCTACCTACCGATATCTATCTATCTATCTATCTATCTATCTATCTATCTATCTATCTATCTATCTATCTATCTATCTATCTACCTACCTACCTACCTACCTACCGATATCTATCTATCTATCTATCTATCTATCTATCTATCTATCTATCTATCTATCTATCTATCTATCTATCTATCTATTTATCTATATCTATCTATCTATCTATCTATCTATCTATCTATCTATATCTATATCTATCTATCCATCTATCTATCTATATCTACCTACTTACCTATCTATCATCTCTCTCTCTGTGTGTCTCACCTATCTATCTCAGTCTTTATCTCTATGTTTATCTATCTATCTATCATCTATTTATCGTCTCTCAATCCCTTCCCCTTCTCTCTCTCTCTCTCTCTCTCTCTCTCTCTCTCTCTCTCTCTCTCTCTCTCTCTCTCTCCCATGTTGGGTGACTCAACCATTGTATGCTATTAAGGCCGTATCACAGCAACATTTTTAAAAAGGATCTGCTATGAATAGGAGCAAAGAAAACCTTTTCCTCTTCTGTTGCTCCCCTTCTGTTAAACCAGATTATGTATAATCAATCATTCCACGCAAAAACAATTCACCGAGGCGTTCGTGAATTCCCATACTGCTTCACTCCTGCCTCAAATCTGGCTCAATATGGAAAGGCACCCCTTATAGGGGTTTTCTTTTGGTTTTTTTTTTCTGTGATAGGCCAAGAGATCAGTTATAGCTCCGTCTTAGCAACACCTGTACATCAAGGAAATTAATAACTCAGATCAATCAAAATGACATTTGATGCCTAGCCCCACAGCTGGATCAGAGGCATTTTAAAGCAGGAGAAGGATGCAGGGTGGAAAACACCAGCTGTACCCCAGAATAACAAGCTACTTTATTCTACTGGTATAAACCAACCCACCCTCCCCATTGGCCAGCACCAGTCAACTTATCCAAGGGGACACATTGAATGCTCCCCGTCTATGACCTGACAGGATGAAGAGGTGCCTTGAAGAAAACTCAAGAAACCTAACCTGAGCAGGGGGTGCCACTAATTGGACAAAATAATAATAATAGTAATAATAATAATAATAATGATGATGAGGAGG
>CM077923.1:90944352-90984352 GCA_039797435.1 Crotalus adamanteus | reverse complement strand
ACTGGACAGTCTCTTGAGAAGGGGTTGGACTAGAACAGGGATCCCTAACCCCCAGTTTCTGAATCAGCACCAGTCCATAGCATGCCAACAACCGGGCCCACAAACAAGCAAAGCCCCATCCACGGGATACAGACAGTACACAAAACCACACCCCTACTGGTCCGTGGAAAAACCTTTCTCCACGGCACTGGTCCCTGGTGCCCCAAGGTTTGGGGACCCTTAAACTAGAAGACCTTCAAGGTCCCTTCCAGCTCTATTTTCATTGATTGATTGATTGAATGAATATGTGATTTCAAGTGAAAGAAGTATTAGAAACACTTCCACCCCAACTGAGTTAAATTCCACCTTCCACAGCCGCTGTTTGAAAAGTTTGATGTTGTCTTCTCTCAGATGAGAACTAGAAACCTGGTTTTTCCAAAAGCAAGGAGAACGAGATGGTTCCAAATCATTTGTCCCTCTGCAGAACTTCATGTGCAGCCCAGAGAAAGACAACAAGAAAACGAACACAAGGAGCAGTGGACATGAGAAAGGCAGTTGAGTCAAAATTCCTCACCCAGTCATAATCAGCACCAGGCCAGGGGCAACCAAAGATCAGGTATTGTGTAAGATACCAACACAAGTTGTGTCTACAGGTACTCAAATGCAATGCACACAAAGCTGTTGTCTCAGCTGGAGGTGGGGGAACTTGTGACAGGCTACCCCGGATTCACTTACAAAAGATGCTGATGAGAAGCACACGGGAAATAATAGACCAGCCACACGTAATCACAATGTGCTGGATTATGCGCAGCACTATGGAAGCGACACTTTTTTGACATGCCATTCGCTGGACATGGAGTGGAATGCAAAACAGCATCGCTTCCCTCCCTCTCCATCCGTGTCTGTCAAATCAGCTAAGATGGTGCTTGGAATATCAGCCCCTCGAACAAGGTAAGGGCAGTCCTCGACTTAACGGCCATTCCTGGCTGAACAATTTTGGGAGTTGAAGTACACATAAAAGGGCCAAGTTTCGAGATCCCTGCTCTAGTTCAATGAAGAGAAGGACGAGGGGGGGACATGATAGCAGTGTTCCAATATCTCAGGGGCTGCCCCAAAGAAGAGGGAGTCAAGCTATTCTCCAAAGCCCCTGAAGGCAGGACAAGAAGCAACGGATGGACACTCATCAAGGAGAGAAGCAACCTAGAACTAAGGAGAAACTTCCTGACAGCGAGAACAATTAACCAGGGGAACAACCTGCCTTCAGAAGCGGTGAATGCTCCAACACTGGAAGTTTTTAAGAAGAGACTGGACAGCCATTTGTCCGAAATGGTATAGGGTTTCCTGCCTGAGCAAGGGGTTGGACTAGATGACCTCCAAGGCCCCTTCCAACTTTATTGTTATTTATTATTGTGAAGTAATTCTACTTTAAAAGGTAAAAGATCAAGGTTTCCTGTCCAGTTGGGTCCGTCTCTAGGGAGTGATACCCATCTCCATTTCTAAGTCAAGGGAGTAAGCATTGTCCAAAGATATTTTTCTGTGGTCAGCATGACTACACACCGAGGCCGATGGAACGCTGCTATCTTCCCACTGAAGTGGTACCTATTTATCTACTTGCATCTGCATGTGTTCAAACTGCCAGGAGCAGAGACAAGGAACAGGAGCTCACCCCATTGTGTGTTGCTCGGGTCTCGAACCCAGACTGTCAGTTAAAATTCTACTTTATTAGCAATAGCAATAGCCCTTAGACTTATTTACCGCTTCACAGTGCTTTACAGCCCTCTCTAAGCTGTTTACAGAGTCAGCCTATCACCCCCAACTATCTGGGTCCTCATTTTACCAACCTCGGAAGGATAGAAGGCTGAGTCAACCTTGAGGTGGTCAGGATTGAACTTCAGGCTGTGGGCAGAGTTTGCCTGCAATATTGCATTCTAACCACTGCACCACCAGGGCACTCCCTCCCTCCCTCCCTTCCTTCCTTCCGACTTATCAATAGCACTTATACTTATATATCACTTCACAGTGCTTTACGGCCCTCTCTAAGTGGTTTACAGAGTCAGCATACTGCCCCCAACTATCTGGGTCCTCATTTTATCAATCTCGGAAGGACGGAAGGCTGAGTCCACCTTGAGCCAGTCAGGATCAAATTGCTGAACTGGCTGAGTCAACCTTGAACTCCAGGCTGTGGGCAGAGTTTGCCTGCAATATTGCATTCTAACCACTGCACCACCAGGGCCCTTCCTTCCTTCCTTCCTTCCTTCCTTCCTTCCTTCCTTCCTTCCTTCCTTCCTTCCTTCCTTCCTTCCTTCCTTCCTTCCAACCTTCCAACCTTCTTTCCTTTCTTTCTTTCCTTCCTTCCTTCCTTCCTTCCTTCCTTCCTTCCTTCCTTCCTTCCTTCCTTCCTTTCTTCCTTCCTTCCAACTTATCAATAGCACTTAGACTTATATATTGCTTCACAGTGCTTTACAGCCCTTTCTAAGCAGTTTACAGAGTCAGCATACTGCCCCCAATTATCTGGGTCCTCATTTTACCGACTTTGGAAGGACGGAAGGCTGAGTCCACCTTGAGCCGGTCAGGATCAAACTGCTGAACTGCTGGCAGCTGACAGTCAGCAGAAGTAGCCTGCAGTACTGCATTCTAACCGTGGCACCATCGCGGCAGAAGATTTTAACACAAGCTTAAATTTAAATTCAGATTTCTTTCCATTTGATCTCAACCGATGTTTGCATTCTCGAAAGAAGAAGGAAGCCCCGTTATGAAAGAGTACGTGCCTTGAAGGTACTCTCAAATACCCTTAAATACGATCGTAATCCCTTGCACCACATATTCTGAATTGTTGCAGAAGGCTCTTGCTAAGCAACTGCCGTGATCTGCGTAAAGGCTTCTCGGTCCCTTGGATTTGGCATTAAACATTTTACACTGGCTGGGATTACGCCGTTCGCACAAACAAGGGTGGCTTTGCTTCCAGATTTTACTCAGCTCCCATTATTTAACACAACCAGCGGCTGGTCGACAATGATTCATGCATGAAATCTAAATCACAAGCTTGCGTTCTCCGTCATTCAGCATTCCTCGGGAAACAGGCTGCCTGTGAAAATTGCCTCTGCTTTTCCTCCCCTTTTGAATGAATTCTTAGGAAATATAGTGTGCGGAGGAAGATGAGAAACATCTGGGGCAAAGCCTGATACCCGACAGCTATAAAATCGCTTCCAGCTTCCTCGGCCTGCCTCTAAGACACTTCGAAGCTATTGGTTTCTAACATGAGATTCTAGATCAGTGGTGGCGAACCTATGGTACGCGTGCCAGAGGTGGCACTCAGAGCCCTCTCTGTGGGCACGCACGCCATGCCCCCGAGATGACAACTGTCCCTCTTCAAGCAGCTGCCCGCTAACTCGCCGAGATCCCATGTGGCCGGATGCATCCCAGCATGGCTGGTTTCCCTTCCCCCCTGTCTCATCCCTCCAGGCTTTGCATGCTCTCCTTTTCCTGGGCACGACCCACTGCATCGCCTCCTCAGCTGTCGGCCAGCCATCCAGCTCAGAGGCGGCTTCTCTGAACTGCTGGAGGTGGGCTGTGGAGCTCCAGAGTGCGCCGGTCGAGGGGCCGGCAGACTGTGGTTGCTGACGGACACTGTCGGCCATGGCCTCTGTGTGTGTGGGCCAATGGGGTCAGGAAGCAGCTGCCCTGGCCCCTGCCTCATCTTGCCCTGCAGCAATGGCACTCCCACCCTGCCTCTCCTTGCCTCACCTCACCCCGCAGGATGAGCCTCCTACCCACCGTCCCACCTGCCACAGATCCCCTGGATCTCCCCCAATCCTGCCCGGCCCCCACAGGCATCCCTCCCTACAAGCAACATTGAGGTGACCATGCCCACCTTGGTCACACCCATCCAGTCTGCCATGACCACTACAGCCACGCCCACCCACCTGGCACCTGGGGATAAATAAATGGGTTTTGGGTTGCAGTTTGGGCACTCGGTCTCTAAAAGGTTTGCCATCACTGTTCTAGATCTTCTAAATTCTGGTTTAGGAGCAGAGTGTCAGCAACCTAGTACTCTTCCAGGTTCTAGATGTTAGAATCATTGGTCTGGAAGGGACCTTGAAGGTCATCTAATCCAGAGCTCCTCCACCTTTCTGGCTTGGTGGCCTGGAAGGAAAGGGAGCAGCAGGGAAATGGGCGCGCACGCGGCCCCGCGGACGCATGCGCCAATGGGCACGTACATGATGGGGAGGCTAGCGTGTGCATGCATGTGCAAGCGGGCTGCACACAACCACAGCATGCATAAATGGGCCGCTGGTGCCCACGTGACGCTGGCGGTGGTGATAGCGTCCCTGCGCATGCACAAATGGGGCTGCTAGCACCACACGGCAATGCTACTGTGACTGGGGGAGGCTCGCCAGCTATTCCCAGGGCCCAATGGCCATTGGTTGGAGACCCCTCATCTAATCCAATCTGTGGCCCAAGGCAGGAAACCCTATACCATTTCAGACAAATGACTGTCCAGGCTTTTTTTGAAAACCTCCAGGGATGGAGCATCCATAACTTCTGGTGGCAAGCTGTTCCACTGGTTAATTGTTCTAACAGAAGATTTCTTCTTAGATCTGGTTAGTTCTCTCTTTAATGATCTTCCACCCGTTACTTCTTGTCCTGCCCTCAGGTGCTTTGGAGAATAGGTTCACACACCCCCCTCCTCTTTGTGGCAGCCCCTCAAATATTGGAACACTGCTACCATGTCACCCCTAGTCTGCCTCTTGTTTAGACTAGATATACCCAGGTCCTGCAACCATTCATCATGTGGTTCAGCCTCAGACTGCTAATCATCAGCCATTTGTCTGAAATGGTATGGGGTTTCCTGCCTAAGCAAGGGGTTGGACTAGATGACCTCCAAGGTCCCTTCCAACTTTATTATTATTATTATTATTATTATTATTATTATTATTATTAATCATCACACAGTCAGCCAGATGTTCAGACTAGATTTGACATTTTTGTCTACCCATCAAGTCCCTTCCAAGGACCTGGGATAGGCAGATGTGGATGTTTGATGGTATTACAGATCTTGTCGCAGGATGGAAGCAGTTCCTAGTAAGGCTGCCTTTTGAAATTGACTAATGGTGAATTTGTCAGTGCCGATGATGGGTGTTCAAGTGGTGCTCCAGCTGTTTTGGGATGGCACCCAAGGTGCCTATTACTATTGATACCACCCTTTGCCACAGTCTTTCTATTACTATTTGTAGGTCTTTGTGTTTTGTTATCTTCTCCAGTTCTTTCTCGTCTATTCTGCTGTCTCCACTATTGCCACGTCCACTATCCAGACTTTTTTGTCTTTCTTATCGACATTTGTTAAGCCCGGGGTGTTATGTTGCAGGTGCTTGTCTGTTTGAATTCTAAAGTCCCAGAGCAGTTTAATTTTATCATTTTCTATGACTTTCTCTATTTTATGATCCCACCAGTTCTTGCTTACAGACAAATGATATTTCTTGCAGATCTTCCAGTGCACCATTGTTGCTACTTTGTCATGCCGCAGCTTGTAGTCAGCCTGTGCGATCTTCTTGCAGCAGCTTACCAGGTGGTCCACTGTTTCTTCAGCTTCTTTGCATAGGGTTGTTGTTGTTGTTGTTATCTTTGTTGCTCTTCTCTGCACTCTTTCTATGGTCTCAGCATCTTTTTTGTATCATAGTGACCAAAACTGGATGCAGTATTTATTGAAAGTAATTACAGGTAGTCCTCAACTTACAATAGTTCGCTTAGTGACCGTTCAAAGTTATAAGGGCAGTGAAAAAAAGTGACCTAGGACCATTTTTCACCCTTACGAACTTTGCAGCCTCCCCAAGATCACGAGATTTGCATTGAGATGGTTGACAACTGACTCACATTGATGAGTCATTTCTTTGTCTGGATTCTTCCCACGCTGCAATTGCTGAACGCTATTTGAAGTAGATTCTTCAGCGTTTTCTGCCTTTAAGCACATATAGCCAATTCCAACATATTACTTTTCTCTGTTGCTCCAGCATCTTCGCCGACTCAACCTTGGGATGGAGCTAACCCCGGTTGCCACCGTCTTCCGATTTTGTTCACGAAAAGAAAAGTTCTCTACATTTATTTCAGCCCTTCGGGTTTTGACATTCTTCCCGTCTCGACATTCTTCCCCTCTTGAAGATCCTACTTATGCAACGGTGTCTAAATGTTTCCCCCAAACAAGCATCTGATTGCATAAATGAGCATTTCTGGGCGAACGGTCTTGTGATCACTCTGAGGAGGAACATTAGGGAAGAAGCATGCGCTGTGTTGAGCCACATGTTGTCATTCGTGAGTCACAAAAGAACCGTTCGGTTCTCCCCCCCCCCTCCAACATTTTAGCCGACGGATCTTTTGAAAGAGACAACCGCTGGCTGACACAACTGAAAGTTACAAAGCAAGTCAGCTGCTTCTTATTTTTCAAAGCCAGAGACGGATCTATTTTAATATCTCGGTATGATCTGCAAATGGCCCATTCATTTTAATAGTGTCAGCTCCTTCCCGCTATGACCAGCAGCTTCCATTAAAAAGGGGAAAGCATCCATAAAAATGAGGTCAATGGGTAATTTTTGATGGGGAAAAGACCTTGGGGTAGGGGATTTATCTTATTTTAAGTTCTGTACGAAGAATAATAAAAAAAAAGGTTTCCTGGGTTTGCAAGAATAGATTGCTATTTACTACAGATCTTTGAAGGATGAGAGGAGGCACACTAAATGCAAAGATACTACAAAGCCAGGTGGGCTAGTAGTTAAAGCACAAAGCTGTGAAGCAGAGATCACGAATTCTAGTCCTGCCTTAGGTAGGAAAGCCTGCTCAGTGACTTTGAGCCAATCACCAGGAGCCAGTGAGTTCTAGTCCTGCGTTAGGTAGGAAAGTCAAGCTGGATGACTTTGGGCCAATCACCAGGAGCCAGTGAGTTCTAGTCCCGCCTTAGGTAGGAAATCCAGCTCAGTGAGCCAATCACCAGGAGCCAGTGATTTCTAGTCCCGCCTTAGGTAGGAAAGCCAGCTGGGTGACTTTGAGCCAATCACCAGGAGTCAGTGAGTTCTACTCCCACCTTAGGTAGGAAAGCCAACTGGGTGACTTTGAGCCAATCACCAGGAGCCAGTGAGTTCTAGTCCCACCTTAGGTAGGAAAGCCAGCTCAGTGAGCCAATCACCAGGAGCCAGTGATTTCTAGTCCCGCCTTAGGTAGGAAAGCCAGCTGGGTGACTTTGAGCCAATCACCAGGAGTCAGTGAGTTCTACTCCCACCTTAGGTAGGAAAGCCAACTGGGTGACTTTGAGCCAATCACTAGGAGCCAGTGAGTTCTAGTCCCACCTTAGGTAGGAAAGCCAGCTCAGTGAGCCAATCACCAGGAGCCAGTGATTTCTAGTCCCGCCTTAGGTAGGAAAGCCAGCTGGGTGACTTTGAGCCAATCACCAGGAGCCAGTGAGTTCTAGTCCCGCCTTAGGTAGGAAATCCAGCTCAGTAAGCCAATCACCAGGAGCCAGTGATTTCTAGTCCCGCCTTAGGTAGGAAAGCCAGCTGGGTGACTTTGAGCCAATCATCAGGAGCCAGTGAGTTCTAGTCCCGCCTTAGGTAGGAAATCCAGCTCAGTGAGCCAATCACCAGGAGCCAGTGATTTCTAGTCCCGCCTTAGGTAGGAAATCCAGCTCAGTGACTTTGAGCCAATCATCAGGAGCCAGTGAGTTCTAGTCCCGCCTTAGGTAGGAAATCCAGCTCAGTGAGCCAATCACCAGGAGCCAGTGATTTCTAGTCCCGCCTTAGGTAGGAAATCCAGCTCAGTAACTTTGAGCCAATCATCAGGAGCCATTGAGTTCTAGTCCCGCCTTAGGTAGGAAATCCAGCTCAGTGAGCCAATCACCAGGAGCCAGTGATTTCTAGTCCCGCCTTAGGTAGGAAAGCCAGTTGGGTGACTTTGAGCCAATCACCAGGAGCCAGCTGGGTGACTTTGAGCCAATCACCAGGAGCCAGTGAGTTCTAGCACTGCCTTAGGTAGGAAAGACAGCTCAGTGACTTTGGGCTAGTCCTTCTCTTTCAGCCCAACCCACCTCACAGGATTGTTGCTGTGGGGAAAAACAGGAGAAGGAAGGTATGTTGGATATGTTCGCAGTTATTCGTACAAATAATAATGGTGGGATACAAATAAATAAATAAATCCCAATTGCTGAATTTTCCTGTAGTTCCATTCTCCTTTGGTAGCAAATTCTCAATTGTCACTTCAAATTGTTGGCTTGTTGAATCCAATTTATAGACACACACACACACACACACACACCAGCTCAACTGACTCTGGGTAGCTTGCAGTAAAAGCAATCAATTAACCCTCCTTGTCCCCAAATCAAATGGGCCAAAATGGAAATAATGGAAAATGAAAACAAAACATGACTCAATCATTTAAAATAACAACAATGCAAACTAATCAAGGAGAGAAGCAACCTACAACTAAGGAGAAACTTTCTGACAGTTAGAACAATTAACCAGTGGAACAACCTCCCTCCAGAAGCGGTGAATGCTTCAACACTGGAAGGTTTTAAGAAGAGACTGGACAGCCATTTGTCCGAAATGGTGTAGGGTCTCCTGCCTGAGCAGGGGGTTGGACTAGATGACCTCCAAGGTCCCTTCCAACTCTGTTATTCTGTTCTGTTCTTTGGTCCCCAGATGTAATGGTATGTGAGAATGAGCTTGAGGGACCAGGGAATGAGATGCTTCTTAGGGAACAATCTGATAAGAGATGGGGTAGCCCAGAGCTGCATAACGGGCAGAGAAAGACACTGAGAAAGGATCCTCCTTCCATTTTCAGATTGTAAAAAAGACAGTGGGAGATCTGCACTTTCAGATTGCAAGGTTCTGTTAGGGCAGCCTTACAATAAAGTAGACTTAGATCAATTGATTGTATTTACCTGGAAGGACTGACACCGTATCAAACATGTCCTAATGCAATTCAGATCCACCTTCCTCTGCCTTAAGATCATTATTGTCTGTCCTGAATTCTGGGCTATCAAAAAAAAAAAAAATCTTGATCTCCTACATTGTACCTTTTAGATATTTGGGGGAAAAAATGATACCATTTCCATCTTCATTATCTTTTTTCAAAGGTAAACAAATCTCGATTCCCTGGTCTTCTTCACTTGCGAAATGCAGCTTCCAGTCCTCTAATCATCTTTCTGTGCCTTTCTTGAAATCGAATCTTTCTTTAAAATGTGGTTTGATTGTCTTTCTGAAAAATAATATTCTTAATGAGCATAAATTGCTGGAGGCAGAAGAGCGGTGTGTGTGTGTGTGTGAGAAAGTCGTGATTAGATAACAGCTACTGTGGTACGAGTCCCACCAATCTACCTGTCAAGATAAGGCACTCAAGAAGTATCTTTTGTTGAAGAATGGTTCATTCTTAGGGCCATTTACAAAAAAGACTGAAGCAGCTTATCCTGAGCAGAAAAGATAATTATGCCGAAATAAGTTATAAGCAGCCAGAGCTGAAAGCATTATGGATGAGCATCGGCTGCTGATTAAATTATTGAAGATCATGCTCTCATAGATGATGGAAGGATGTAGATGGCTCCATAGACGTCACCATGGAAAGGGCTGTGTTTTTGTTTTGTTTTTTTAAAGGAAATTTATATCATAGATAGTGAAACCCGAATTTTGTAGCCACTGGTGGTGGCAGTGCCCATCAATTTCTGGAGAAAGGTCTAACAAATCCACGGAGATTTGGCTAGCGGGGGCAGTTCCTCTTGATGGACAACCATCATCTCATAAATCACTGGAAACCGTGAAAAGTTGGAAGCTAACTTAAGGACATTTATCTCAGCAGGAAATTAGAAAATATAAACAAGCATCTGTCTCCACCAGACTTTTTTAGGGCCTGAGATAAGAAGAAATTCGAGACTTTCCTCCACACACACACACACACACACACACCTTCTAGAGAGCAGCTCCACAAAGCATCAAAGCCTTGAAATGTATTTATTTATTAAATTTTCCAAAGCCACCTCACCGTCAAAGCTTTTGGGGCCGGTTCTCCATAAAAGACAGTAAAAATAAAGTAAAGACACATTCAAAGAAATGCAAAATAAACATGATAAAAGGGGAGCTACGGGGGAAAAAAAGAGAGTTTTCACAGAAAATATTCTCCCCTTGTAGACCCCCTCCTCATCTTCCTGGCTGAGGAGACCTGACTTCATTGGATAATCTTGAAGTCCAGGTGGGCACATTTGGGAGATGAGGTTGCGCTTGGTGCCCGCTGAGCTTGGTGGTTTTCTTGCAGACGTTTTCACGAACAGAAGGGCTTCCAAAGTCCTTGGCTGCGTCTAGCGGTGTGTGGGCAAGCAGAACATTATCGTGAAACAACACCACACCAGAAGTGGTGCCATAGAAAACCCCGCCAAATGTGAAGGTGCCAAAGAAGTATGGCTAGTGAAGTTCATGGAGTGTGCTTCAACCATCAATTCAGACGTCTATTGTGCCCAAAAAAAAAGCTGCCCAAAAACCCAACACAGTGTTAGGTTGCATTAACAGAGGGATAGAATCAAGATCACGTGAAGTATTAATGCTACTTTACAAGGCTTTGGTAAGACCACACTTGGAATCCTGCATCCAGTTTTGATCACCATGATGTAAAAAAGATGCTGAGACTCTAGAAAGAGTACAGAAAAGAGCAACAAAGATGATTAGGGGGGCCGGAGGCTAAAACATATGAAGAACGGTTGCTGGAATTGGGCATGTCTAATTTAATGAAAAGAAGGACGAGGGGGGACATGATAACAGTGTTCCAGTATCTCAGGGGCTGCCCGAAAGAAGAAGGAGTCAAGCTATTCTCCAAAGCACGTGAAGGCAGGACAAGAAGCAACGGGTGGAAACTAATCAAGGAGAGACGCAACCTAGAACTAAGGAGAAACTTCCTGACAGTGAGAGCAATTAACCAGTGGAACAACCTGCCTCCAGAAGCGGTGAATGCTCCAACACTGGAGGTTTTTTACTGGACAGCCATTTGTCTGAAATGGCGTAGGGTTTCCTGCCTAAGCAGGGGGTTGGACTATATGACCTCCAAGGTACCTCCCAACTTTATTATTATTATTATTACAATGTTATGAATACTCAGACAAGCCATCCATAACAAACATCGGGGCAAGTTGACTTCCGGTGTGGTGTTGGTTCATGACAATGCTCGCCCGCACACTGCTGGACGCATCCGAGAACTTTTAAAGCAGTTCCATTGGGACGTTTTTCATCACACACACACACACACACACACACACACACACACACACCAGACCAGATCTGGCACCGAGCGATGATGACTAAGGAATGTCAAATCTTGTAAAACATTACGGCAAATGCCTCAGTTTGAATGGCGACTATGTCGAAAGATCATGTAATGTTGTAGCTTTCGAATGTGTATCATAAAAGTTCTGCATCTGTGAGTTTCTGTCATTCATAGCCAAAGGGAGGTTTATTTCCGAATTGCCCTCATAGTCACAAGCAGTCCTCAGTTTATGCCCAGTCGCTTAGGTACAGTTCAAAGTTACGACAGAACTTACCTTCAAGTTACTCAAGACCTGAATTAGAAGGGTGAAAAAAAAGGCTAAGAAGTCACTCTTTTTCAGGTCTGTTGCAACTTCAGACAGCAACTTAACAAACTGCTGTAAATCAAGGACTAGCTATAATTCAGCCCGGATGTGTTACATGTGTGAGAGAAAGAGGGCGAAGACAGTCTCTCCTTAAGAATTCCCAGGTAATGTTCTAGAAGCAGCTTGTGCAGGGAGTCCTCACCTTACCACCAATCTTTTAATGCAGTGGTTCTCAACCTTTTTAATGTCGCGACCCCAACCGGTCGTAAGTTGAGGACTACCCAACCAGTCGTAAGTCGAGGACTACCCAACCGGTCGTAAGTCGAGGACTTTCCCTGCCCGGGAGCGCCGCGCATGCGTGGTGCCGCCCCCTGCGCTGGCCGAGGCGTAGCTGGCAAGCGGCAGAGACGGAGCAGGCCGGCCACCGGCTGGGCCCCCAGCTGGCCCAGCCCAAGGGAGGTAAGGCACTCGCCGGGCCCCACATACACCAGCAACCCTCCCTGCGCCCACCGGCCTCCCACCTCCCACCCCTGGCCCTCTTTTCCTTACATTTTTAGTAGTTGCTCAGCAGGGAGGGGTGGAAGCTTCCAGACAGCTCGCCTTCGCTGCAGACAACTTGCAGCACCGTTTGCAGAATGGGACTTTTGGCGGGCTCAGCAGGGCAGAGACAGCCTGGACAATTCCTATTGGCTTTTGAAAGCCAATAGAATTAGACTCTATTCAAGAGAGTCTATTCTATTGGCTTTCAAAAGCCAATAGAATAAAAGGGAGTAGCACAGCTAAGGAAAAGGGGGAAAAAATGGCGGACTGAGTTGTTTGGCGATCCCCGTGAAATGGTCGTTCGACCCCCAATGGGGTCGCGACCCACAGGTTGAGAACCACTGCTTTAATGGGATGGAGAGATATTATGTGGGAGAGAAAGAGGGCGAAGGCAGAGTCTCCCTAACAGTTCCCAGGTTATATTGCAGAGACTGCTCCGCCTGGCCAGCTTTTATCTATAGGTGCGGAACAACAAAGAAATCCAGAGGTCTTCATTATAAAAGATTAAACAAAGAAGACTTGGAAGACAGTGTCACTTTTGGTTTTCGGCCTGCGAGCGGGATCAGAAGCAGCCAAGTTCCCCTTTCCAGACCTGACTGCCCGTCGCTGTAGACAAACGAGATCTGATTCAACAATGCAGGCTCGCCCACCCAGCCCCAATTCCCCAAGCTAATCAATATACAGCATTGCTGCAGTTTTGATCTCCATGAAAGCTTTTCTCTGTGGATCTTGCGAAGCCGGGAAAAGATCAAACCCCTCCAGATCAATAAAAGGCACATTGTGTTCCGAGCCCACCTATGTTTCGCGGCTGAAATGAGAGGGATGAGAAAGATGCCGAACGAAGAAACGAAAGGCAGTGCACCCCTCAAGAAGGCCCAGAAGATTTTTTTTTAAAAAAAAAACACCACAAGGTGTTGTTTGTAGAGTTGGGAAGGATGGTCCTTTGAAATGGGCAACCTGGGTTTGGTCTAAGTCACTTCTGAAGAGACAATAGGGTAGTGTTTCTCAACCTTGACAATTTTAAGGCATGTGGACTTCAACTCCCAGAATTCCACAGCCAGCATTGCTGGCTGTGGAATTCTGGGAGTTGAAGTCCACATGCCTTAAAATGGTCAAGGTTGAGAAACACTGCAATAAGGTGTGGAGAAAAGATGCCATGGGGAGTGATATATCAGTTAACCCACTTTACAAGGCCTTGTTAAGACCACACTTGGAATACGGCATCCAGTTTTGGTCACCATGATGTAAAAAAGACGTCGAGAGTCTAGAAAGAGTGCAGAGAAGAGCAACGAAGATGATCAGGGGACTGGAGGCTAAAACATACCAAGAACCGTTGCTGGAATTGGGTATGTCCAGTTTAATGAAAAGAAGGATTAGGGGTGATATGATAGCAGTGTTCCAGTATTTGAGGGGCTGCCATAGATAATAACAATAACAACAACAATAACAATAAAAAAGTGGGAAGGGGTCGTGGAGGTCATCTAGGCCCCCTGCTCAGACAGGAAACCCTATACCATTTCAAACAAATGGCTGTCCAGTCTCTTCTTAAAGACTTCCAGTGTTGGAGCATTCACCGCTTCTGGAGGCAGGTTGTTCCACTGGTTAATTGCCCTCGCTGTCAGGAAATTTCTCCTTAGTTATAAGTTGCTTCTCTCCTTGGTTAATTTCCATCCGTTGCTTCTTGTCCTGCCTTCAAGTGCTTTGGAGAATAGCTTGACTCCCTCTTCTTTGGAGTAGCCCCTAAGACAGTGGTTCTCAACCTTTTTAATGCCGTGACCCCCAACCGGTCGTAATTCGAGGACTACTCAACCGGTCGTAAGTCGAGGACTACTCAACTGGTGCAGCACCGTTTGCAGAATGGGACTTTTGGCGGGCTCAGCAGGGCAGAGACAACCTGGACAATTCCTATTGGCTTTTGAAAGCCAATAGAATTAGACTCTATTCAAGAGAGTCTATTCTATTGGCTTTCAAAAGCCAATAGAATAAAAGGGAGTAGCACAGCTAAGGAAAAGGGGAAAAAATGGCGGACTGTGTTGTTTGGCGACCCCCGTGAAATGGTCATTCGACCCCAAATGGGGTCCCGACCCACAGGTTGAGAACCACTGCCCTAAGATACTGGAAGACTGCTATCATGTCCCCCCTCGTCCTTCTCTTCGTTAAACTAGACATATCCAATCCCTGCAACCGTTCTTAGTATGTTTTAGCCTCCAGTCCCCAATCATCTTTGTTGCTCTTCACTCTTTCTAGAGTCCCAACATCCTTTTTTTTTATTGTGGTGACCAAACCTGGTTGCAGTATTCCAAGTGTGGCCTTACCAAGGCCTTGTAAAGTGGTACTAACACTTCACGTGATCTTGATTTTATCCCTCTGTGAAGGCAGCCTAAGCCCTGGAGAATCGGTGGGTTCTCCTTTACCAGTTC
The DNA here is from genome assembly GCA_039797435.1 of Crotalus adamanteus. Taxonomy (NCBI): domain Eukaryota; kingdom Metazoa; phylum Chordata; class Lepidosauria; order Squamata; family Viperidae; genus Crotalus; species Crotalus adamanteus. Next base: position 90,969,826 of record CM077923.1, on the reverse strand, counting down.
AAGCGAGGCATAGATCAGGATTTCAGTCGGACATTTTCCCAGAACAAGAGATTGGAGATTTAAGCTTTTCATTCTAGCGTTCTTCCTTGATTGACCAATTTGCGAGCTTGATTGAAATAGCAGTTCATTACAAAGGGACTATGAGTCAGCAGCAGCAGCAGCATAATGTGGATGCCGGCCGGGCGAGCTGTGTCAACAGAAGTATAATTTGCAAATCATGAAAAATAGCAGGTTTACTTGATTCTGCGCTGGTCAGATCTGTTTGCAAGGACGGTTAATCATCCTGAATGGAATGCCCTTTCTGTAGAATGAATAATTTCACACTCTTCTTAAAAACCTCCATTGCTGGAGCGCCCACAGCTTCTGGAGGCAGGTTGTTCCGCTGGTTAATTGTTCTCACTGTCAGGAAATTCCTCCTTAGTTCCAGGTTGCTTCTCTCCTTGGTTAGTTTCCATCCATTGCTTCTTGTCCTGCCTTCAGTTGCTTCTTGTCTTGCTTTCACACACACACACTCACACACACAGAGACACACACAGACACACACACACACACACACACACACACACACACACACACACATACACACACACACGGACTATGCTGGTATAAAAGCAATAGATACCAGAAGCAATAAAAGCAATAGATACCAGAAGCAATAAAAGCTTAAATAAAAGCTAGATAAATAGTAATCTTACACAATCTAGCTAACTTTGTTACTGGTTCCTGGTATTGATTACTGCAGGATATCTCACCTCCTTGTTTTTGCTGGATTTCCCAGGCTTTTGGAGATTTTGGTTTTAAATCAAAAGATAGCAGCGTTACTACTCTCTTCTTCCACAGTACCCCCTTTTTTTGGCTGCTTTGCAAAAGGATACGACACCCCTTTCTGTGAATGAGAAAAAGAGGAAGGTTGAATTGGTCTGTTGGATGGATATTTCACGAAACGTCAGTGGTTGATTTTTGTGTGATAAATACCTGACCGTCTGGAGCACAGTTTCTGGCTGGGGAATTCTGGGAGCTGAAATCCATCCAGCTTTAAAGTTGCTTAGTTAGAGAAACATTGTTCTAGAACACTGGTAGCCTTTGACTTACAACCACAGTTGACCCCCCCCCTAATATCTGTCGCTAAGCAAAACAATTGTCAAGCGAGTTTTGCATTCTAAGAACTGCACCATCACAGCTCTTCCTTCCTTCCTTCCTTCCTTCCTTCCTTCCTTCCTTCCTTCCTTCCTTCCTTCCTTCCTTCCTTCTTTTCTTCCTTCCTTCGGACTTAGCAATAGCACTTAGACTTATATACCGCTTCACAGTGCTTTACAGCCCTCTCTAAGCGGTTCACAGAATCAGCCTATTGCTCCCCAGCAATCTGGGTCCTCATTTTACCGACCTCGGAAGGATGGAAGGCTGAGTCCACCTTGAGCCGGTCAGGATCGAACTGCCGAATTGCTGGTAGCCGGCAGTCAGCAGAAGTAGCCTGCAGTACTACATTCTCACCACTGCGCCACCACGACACACTAGGTCAGGGCTAGGCAACCTTGGCTCCTTTATGAGTGGAGGACTTCAACTCCCAGAATTCTTGAGCCAGCCATGCTGAGGGGAAAGGGAGAGGTTTCCATGCTGAGCCATGCTGGCTCAGGAATTCTGGGAGTTGAAGTCCACGAGTCATAAAAGAGCCAAGGTTGTCTACCCCTGGCCTAATCAATGAATCTCTAAGACCATCCCCACCAACACTGATAGGGCAAGATACCTTACACGAGTAGGCAACCTTGGCTCTTTTATGACTTGTGGACTTCATCTCCCAGAATTCCTGAGCCAGCATGGCTCAACTTGGAAACCTCTCCCTTTCCCCTCAGCGTGGCTGGCTCAGGAATTCTGGGAGTTGAAATCCATGAGTCATAAAAGAGCCAAGGTTGCCTACCTTTGGCCTAGGCCTAGGCTGCTTTATGACTCGTGGACTTCATCTCCCAGAATTCCTGAGCCAGCAGGGGGGAACTATGGCCCCTTCATGACTTGTGGACTTCAACTCCCAGAATTCCTGAGCCGGCATGGCTCAGCTTGGAAACCTCTCACTTTCCCCTCAGCATGGCTGGCTCAGGAATTCTGGGAGTTGAAGTCCACCAGTCATAAAAGAGCCAAGGTTGCCTACCCCTATCCTAAATCTATAGCTAAACCTGTTGTTGCTGCTCAGGTTCAGGACTTTTGTACTGATGGATAGGGTCTCCTGCCTGAGCAGGGGGTCAGACTAGAAGATCTCCAAGGCCCCTTCCAACTCTGTTATTCAATTCTATTCTTGCTCTATGTAAGCAACTCTTTCGGCTCAACTTACTCCATTGTTGGTGATCTCAAGAAACAGACAGAGAACCCTTTATCTTCACCTCTGCCTGGAAACGAATTCTGAACTAAAAGCGAGATGTAGCTGTGTGCGCCAGCGACGCTAACTGTGACATTGTCTGCAAGTTATGGTGACACTGAAGCAACCGGCCGTAATTAGCCAGCTCTTGCTGCCTTTCCTCAGAAGCCAAGATACTTTTTGATGAGGAGAAATATTGTCTTTTGTGTTTGCCCAAAGGGCTCAGATTGGATAGAGCAGAAAAACTCTGCTGGTTCTCACAATTAGGGTGGTAAATCATGATGGTTCTTAAGCAGGACAGCAGCAGCGACAGCTGTCACTGAGGGTAGCCCTGTGGTGAAATGGGAGGCAACTAAATTTAATTTAACAAAGGTAGTCCTTCACTTATGACCAGAGTAGAGCCCAAAAGCTCTGTTGTTAAGCGAGACATTTCTTCAGTGAGTTTTGCCCCATTTTGTGACCTGTCTTGCCACTGTTATTAAATGAATCGCTGCAGTGATTAAGTTAGTAATACGGTTGTGAAGCAAATCTGGCTTCCCCATTGACTTTGCTTGTCAGAAGGTCACAAAAGGGCATCACGTGACCCCGGGACACTGCCAACTGTCATAAATGTGAGTCAGTTGCCGAGCATCTGAATTTTGATCATGTGACCCTGCGGAATGCTGCAACGGTCGCAAGTGTGGAAAACAGTTCTAAGTCAGTTTTTTTATCAGTGCCGTTGTAACTTTGAATGGTCACTAAACCAATGGTTGTGAGTAAAAGACTAACTGTACATGAATACATATTTATTATTTAGATTTTTGAAGCCACCAGAGACTGGACAGCCACTTGTCTGAAATGGTTTAGGCCAGAGGTAGACCACCTTGGCTCTTTTATGACTGGTGGACTTCAACTCCCAGAATTCCTCAGCCAGCCACGCTGAGGGGAAAGGGAGAGGTTTCCAAGCTGAGCCATGCTGGCTCAGGAATTCTGGGAATTGAAGTCCACGAGTCATAAAAGAGCCAAGGTTGCCTACCCCTGCTCTAGGAGGCTCACCGCTTAGAACAGGAGGACTTAGGACAGGGGTAGGCAACCTTGGCTCTTTTATGACTGGTGGACTTCAACTCCCAGAATTCCTGAGCCAGCATGGGGGAACTATGGCCCCTTCATGACTTGTGGACTTCAACTCCCAGAATTCCTGAGCCAGCCATGCTGAGGGGAAAGGGAGAGGTTTCCAAGCTGAGCCAGGCTGGCTCAGGAATTCTGGGAGTTGACGTCCACGAGTCATAAAAGAGCCAAGGTTGCCTAGCCCTGTCCTAAGGCTTCCTGTTCTAAGCGGTGAGCCTCCTAGACCAGGGGTAGGCAACCTTGGCTCTTTTATGACTGGTGGACTTCAACTCCCAGAATTCCTGAGCCAGCCTGGCTCTGCTTGGAAACCTCTCCCTTTCCCCTCAGCATGGCTGGCTCAGGAATTCTGGGAGTTGAAGTCCATGAGTCATAAAAGAGCCAAGGTGGCCTACCCCTGGTATAGAGTCTCCTCCTTGAGTAGAGGGTCAGACTAGAAGACCTCCAAGGTCCCTTCCAGCTCTATTCTGATTGATTGTTTTCTCATAGGAAGTGGGGCTGTCTGTTTTCAGTGATCAGGTCTGCAAAGGGTTTTTTGAAGGACCTTAAAACAGATTCAAGCCGCATGTGCTTGTGGCTTACACATGGATACAGGTGTATTTCAAGGAAACCCCTGGGAGGAACCTTGGAGGTCTTCTAGCCAACCCCCTGCTCAAGCAGGAGACCCTATATTAAATAATAATAACAACAATAACAACAACAACAACAATAATAATAATAATAACAACAACAACAACAATAATAATAAAGTTGGAAGGGACCTTGGAGGTCATCTAGTCCAACACCCTGCTCAGGCAGGAAACTCTACACCACTTCAGACAAATGACTGTCCAGTCTCTTCTTAAAAACCTCCAGTGTTGGAGCATTCACCGCTTCTGGAGGCAGGTTGTTCCACTGGTTGATTGTTCTCACTGTCAGGAAGTTTTTCCTTAGTTCTAGGTTGCTTCTCTCCTTGATGAGTTTCCATCCGCTGCTTCTTGTCCTGCCTTCAGGTGCTTTGGAAAATAGCTTGACTGCCTCTTCTTTGGGGCAGCCCCTGAGATATCGGAAGACAGCTATCATGTCACCCCTCATCCTTTTCTTCATTAAACTAGACCAGTGTTTCCCAAACTTGACAATTTTAAGGCATGTGGACTTCAACTCCCAGAATTCCACAGCCAGCGTTGCTGGCTGTGGAATTCTGGGAGTTGAAGTCCTCATGCCTTAAAATTATCAAGTTTGGGAAACACTGAACTAGACATACCCAATTCCAGCTACCGTTCTTTATACCTGAATTGGTCCTATACCATTTCAGGCAAGTGGCTGTCCAGTCTCTTCTTAAAAACTTCCAGTGTTGGAGCATTCACAGCTTCTGGAGGTAGGTTGTTCCACTGTTTAGTTGTCCTCACTGTTGGGAAGTTTCTCCTTAATTCCAGGTTGCTTGTCTCCTTGATTAGATTCCATCCATTGTTTCTTCTCTTGCCTTCTGGTGCTTTGGGAAATAAGTTGACAGCCCTCTCCTTTGTGGAAGGCCTTGAAATACAGGACAACCACGATCATGTTACTTCTGAAATCTCTGAAAACCGGAATGGGCTTACCTACCTGGTCTGCAGCTTCGCCATCCCTGCCATCCATCAAGTCTCCCTGCTCTGCCTGCAAACTCTTTTCTTATCAAATGCCAGCTGGATTTGCATTCAGAGAGTGCACCCTGCTCCAAGCAGGGGGAGAAGACTCAATCAATCACCAGCAAATGAATGGCACCCCAGCTACTGTTGGAAACTGCGAGAATCTCGTAGCCGTCTAAATTGATTGCGAGGTTTTGCCCCTGGGAAAACGAGGCGCCGAGGCCACAGTAGCGGGAACAGTGGGCTAGAAAATCCAAACAGAAGATGCATACTGGTAGTCCCAAAATGTTCTCTTTTTTTCAGGAGGCAACTGGATTTTCTTGTTTTTTTTCTTGGAAGACATTTCTCATCCCAGAAGCTTCGTCAGATCTGACCAGATGGTGGGGGAAATGGAAGGATTTATACTCCTCGTAGACAGCTGGTCATTTGCCTTCTTTGAGAGAGTCACTGAGGCCACTTGGAGGTTTACCTGTGTCTTCAGGGTCACTGGAGTGGTGCAAATGGGTGTGGAGCCTTCTTGGCTGCAGGATGTTTTTCTGCCCTGGGTCCCTTCACGGTTGAAGACAGATGCAGGCTTTTGGGGATGTTGAAAGAAAACTCTTCATCAGGGTTCAGTCCAAGCCGGGAATAAACAGAATGGAGACTGCTTTAGAAAGAAGGTTGCAGTTTATTGAAGAGCAGAGCCAGAAGGCTCTGGGAAAGCCGACCACTTGTAGCTGGGAGTGGTGGGTTTTTATACCTTCTTGGGCTTTTGTGTTTGAAGTTCTTTCCTGTTCCTGTGGCATGAACTTTGACCTGAGCTTTTGAGCATGTCCTCTTGGTATTCTGATGGTGGTGGGTTAATCCTATTACGTCCTAAAGGTGATGTTTTTAGAGTTTGGGTGGGGGATGTAGATTTTAGGGGTCTTTGTCTTTCTAATCTCATCAGCTCCAAGCTTCCTGGCTCTAGTCTTCCTGAATGAATCACCAAATCTGCATTTCTACAGAGCTGGTCTCTGCCTGGGGCTATTAAGAAAACTGGGCCTCTCAGGGCTGGCTGAGGAATTCTGGGAGTTGAAGTCCACAAGTCTTAAAGTTGCCAAGTTTGAAGACCCTTGTGTTAAGTTATTACTACAGCTTCCCCCATTGACTTGGCTCGCAAAAGGGGATTCCATGACTCTCTTAACAATGGAACCTTTGGGCTCCATTGTGACTGTAAGTTGAGGACTATCTGTATTCACCCATAGATATAGTCCTTCTCCCTCCTGCCTTACACACACACACACACACACACACACACACATACCCAGGAGTCTTTGATTTAGAGAAGGCAGCAGGGTGAAGCCAAGACAGGTGATAGCACGGTTCTGAACGTCAAGATTGGGAACATCCGTGCAAGGAGCCAAAACAATAAATAGCATCTGCATCAAATCGACACGATCTCAAAGTGATGACATTGAGGACATGAAATCATTGCAGGCATGTTTTCCAAAGGAATTTGAAGGACCGTGGAGAGAGGGGGAGGGCTTCTGGTGAGGACATAGCAAGCTACACATCCCTAAAGGAATGGGGACCATCTTACTGTGGAGATCGGTGGCCGAAGGGTAGATTCGGGCTAGCACAATCTCTCTCGAGACAGGAGAGATCCTGAGATTGCCCACATGTACTCTGGGCAGCTGAAGAGAACTTCGCAGAATAACCGAACAGAAAAACAGAGTTGGAAGGGGCCTTGGAGGTCATATAGTCCAACCCCCTGCTCAAGCAGGAGGCCCTGTATCATTTCTGACAAATGGTTGTCCAATCTCTTCTTAAAAACCTCCAGTGTTGGAGCACCCACAACTTCTGGAGGCAATCTGTTCCAGTGGTTAATTGTTTTGTCAGGAAGTTTCTCCTTAGTTCCAGGTTGCTTCTCTCCTTGATTAGTTTCCACCTGTTGTTTCTCGTCCTGCTTCCAGGTGCTTTGGAGAAGAGCTTGACTTCTTCTTGTTTGGTTGACCTCTTCTTTAGTTATTGGGTTCTGGAGGACCCCGGGATGATGTTGAAGGAAGAAAGCCCGAGAGCACAAACCTAGGAGAGGTGATTTGCTGCGCCAGACTAATCAACACAAGGGACAAAGTTGTCTTGTTTCCACAGTCAGTTGGATCATTGCTTACATCCGATGTGGGGGCCTTGGATGCAGAAATGATTGATCTGGTGACCCGCCAGATGGAAACCATAAAATATGAATAATATAATTTAAAAAAATAATCCTGAACTCCAGTGTAGTTAGATTAATGGGGCTCCCTCCCTCCCACCATTAAGAGATTAGTGTAGCTATCAACTCAGAGTAGACACGCTGTCTGTGCCCTCGCTGAATCTTCTTTCCATATGGCTGAACTGTCATATTATAATGGTGATTTATATGCTTCCATCAGAGAGACATCATGTTATTCTTTTTTTCCCTGGAAAGTGATGTTGTTGTTGTTTGAGCACTCAGAACTTTAGTTGTGGATTTGAGCGGCAGCCACACAGGAAGCCGGGGTCAAAAGCTAGATGTGATGGAAGAAAGAACAATACACCCCAAACTTAGGTGCTGATTAATCTAAAAACTAAAGACTATTGCATATTTGGTATATATAGCTCCACTTGGTGCCTATTATGCTAATTGAGCATTGCTGCACATCCCAGGTCACAGGGCTGCGAAAAATGGGAGGCAAAGAGCTGTTAACGTGGTTCCATGAACAGGTTTTTGTGCATGAATAGATGCCCTGTTCTTACACTCTGAAATGAGCATTTGGGGGAAGGGGGAACAGAGGTGAGCATCTGGAAGATGACGGACGAGGCATTGCCTTCAAACTAAGCTCATGTTTTATTTTTAAAAAGCTTCAGCTGGTTGGATCTAGAGGAGGAAGAGGAGGAGGAGGAGGAGGAGGAGAGGGAGAAGGAAGAAAGGGTAGGGAGGCAGAAGGAGGAGGAGAAGAAGAAGGAGAAGGAAGGGGAGGAAAAAGGAAGGAGAAGAGAAAAGGAAGAAAGAGGCTAAGGGGCAGGGGGTGGGGGAGGAAGAGAAGAAGGAGGAGGAGGAGGAGGAGGAGAAGGAGGGGAGGAAGAAGGAAGGAGAAGAGAAAAGGAAGAAAGAGGCTAAGGGGCAGGGGGTGGGGGAGGAAGAGAAGAAGGAGGAGGAGGAGGAGGAGGAGGAGAAGGAAGGGGAGGAAGAAGGAAGGAGAAGAGAGAAGGAAGAAAGAGGCTAAGGGGCAGGGGGTGGGGGAGGAAGAGAAGAAGGAGGAGGAGGAGGAGGAGAAGGAGAAGGAGGAGGAGAAGGAGGAGGAGGGGAGGAAGAAGGAAGGAGAAGAGAGAAGGAAGAAAGAGGATAAGGGGCAGGGGATGGGGAGGAGGAGGAGGAAGAGAAGGAGGAGGAGGAGGAGGAGAAGGAGAAGGAGGGGAGGAAGAAGGAAGGAGAAGAGAAAAGGAAGAAAGAGGCTAAGGGGCAGGGCGTGGGGGAGGAAGAGAAGGAGGAGGAGGAGAAGGAGAAGGAGGGGAGGAAGAAGGAAGGAGAAGAGAAAAGGAAGAAAGAGGCTAAGGGGCAGGGCGTGGGGGAGGAAGAGAAGGAGGAGGAGGAGAAGGAGAAGGAGGGGAGGAAGAAGGAAGGAGAAGAGAAAAGGAAGAAAGAGGCTAAGGGGCAGGGCGTGGGGGAGGAAGAGAAGGAGGAGGAGGAGAAGGAGAAGGAGGGGAGGAAGAAGGAAGGAGAAGAGAAAAGGAAGAAAGAGGCTAAGGGGCAGGGGATGGGGAGGAGGAGGAGGAAGAGAAGGAGGAGGAAGAGGAGGAGGAGGAGGAGGAGGAGATATTGTGGAAATGCAGCATCTAAGAATTTCATTGAGCTGAATATCAAAGGTTGTTCAGACCCAACCAGCATGGTAGTGAAATGAAAGACAGAGCTTTCACACCTATGGCCCAGCTTGTCATTAAATGAGAGCAAAAACACCCAACTCTACTACTCCCAAAGTCTCTTTCCTTTGGAGAGGAAAAAAAGGTCAGTTTTCATTTACTGAATTATTACTAAGTGAATGGGGAAAATACAGGAGAATTTCTTTCACAGAGCCCAGCACTACGAAAGACGATATGCAAATGTGAGGAGGGTAAGCTACATTTGGAGCCTTGAGCCCAGAAATACAATCTATAGTATCCAATGGGGATGGACAGTGTTCAGATTTGATTCAAAAAGGCCACGAAAGCATGAGGGGGTTGCAAATGTAGCACTTGTATGCAGGTCTAAAGCAGCCAGATCTTTTCTCAGGATTTTATATGTGTGACTCTTTAAAGCAGCTGCATCTTTTCCTGAGATTAGATAGATAGATAGATAGATAGATAGATAGATAGATAGATAGATAGATAGATAGTCATAACTCTTAAAAGCAGCTGCATCTTTTCCTGAGATATAGATAGATGAGAGAGAGAGAGAACAACTCATAACTCTTAAAAGCAGCTGCATCTTTTCCTGAGATATAGATAATGGATGATAGAAGACAGGCAGACAGACAGATAGATAGGATTCATGGCTCTTAAAAGCAGCTATGTCTTTTCCCCAGATCATGTGACTGTCTGCAACTTTTTAAAAGCAGACATCTCCCTGGATCAATACTAGAAAAAGAAACGGCTGCTTTGAAGAGTTGCAGAGACTTTTTTTTTATTTCCCCCTCTCAAAACATCTTTATAGGGGATCCATCCCTAATTATTGCCCATCCCATCTTCGACCCGCTACTCAGCAAACCGGGTAAAATGGCTGCAAACCCGGCGTCCCTCCGCCCTGCGAATTTCCAACCTCACGCCCCTCCCCTTAACATAAATGGATGGCGTCTCCTGGAAATGGCCACGAGTTTGAATTCAAAGCTCTCGGCATCTTCTCTTAAAGAACAGCCCTGGGCAATATCTTTAATAGCTTCAATTAGTCTCTGTTTATGGATTCCAGGTCTCCTGATATCTTTGGAGTACATCACCTCTAAACCGGGTGGTCAAGCTAATTAAAACTAATGAGTCCATTAAGGTCACCCTAACGAGAAAGTTTTCTGCCGAAGAGATGACAGTCTGGAGCAGGAGAGTGTTTTTCCAATCAGGAAAGCAAGCAAAAACAGCCAGAGAATTGGGGGGGGGGGGGAGAGGGCTGGCTTTTATCTCCCCTATATGGAAATGGGAACCTACATGAGGTCAGCAGGCTAAAACCTATGACAAATGGATGCAGGAATTGGGTATGTCTAGTCTAATGAAAAGAAGGACTAGGGGTGACATGATAGCAGGGTTCCAATATCTCAGGGGCTGTCACAAAGAAGAGGCAGTCAAGCTAGTCTCCAAAGCCCCTGAAAGCAGGACAACAAATAACGGATGGAAACTAATCAAGGAGAGAAGCAACCTGGAACTAAGGAGAAATTAGTCAGTGGAACAACCTGCCTCCAGGAGTTGTGGGTATTCCATTGCTGGAGGTTTTTAAGTAGCAACTGGACAGCCACTTGTCTGGAATGGTGTAGGATCTCCTGCTTGAGCTGGGGGTTGGACTAGAAGACCTCCAAGGTCCCTTTCAACTCCGTTATTCTCTTAATACCATCATGATCAACCACTAAGGCAGTGGTTCTCAACCTGTGGGTAGGACCCCATTTGGGGTCAAACAACCATTTCACGGGGGTCGCCAAACAACGCAGTCCGCCATTTTTTCCCCCCTTTTCCTTAGCTGTGCTACTCCCTTTTATTCTATTGGCTTTTGAAAGCCAATAGAAGAGACTCTCTTGAATAGAGTCTAATTCTATTGGCTTTCCAAAGCCAATAGGAATTGTCCAGGCTGTCTCTGCCCTGCTGAGCTCGCCAAAAGTCCCATTCTGCAAACGGTGCTGCACCAGTTGAGTAGTCCTCGACTTACGACCGGTTGAGTAGTCCTCGACTTACGACCGGTTGGGGGTCGCGGCATTAAAAAGGTTGAGAACCACTGCACTAAGGGAACTAGATATGATTGTCTAACGAAGAGAAGGACTAGGGGTGATAGGATAGCAGTCTTCCAATATCTCAGGGGCTGCCCCAAAGAAGAGGGAGTCAAGCTATTCTCCAAAGCCCCTGAAGGCAGGACAAGAAGCAACGGATGGGAACTAATCGAGGAGAGAAGCAACCTGGAACTAAGGAGGAATTTTCTGACAGAACGATTAACCAGTGGAACAACCTGCCTCCAGAAACGGTGAATGCTCTATCACTGGAGGTTTTTAAGAAGAGACTGGATAGCCTCCTGTCTCAAATTGTATAGGGTCTCCTGCTTGAGCTGGGGGCTGGATTAGAAGACCTCTTAGAAGACTTCTTCCAGCCCTATTGTGATTGAGATTTCTGACTGAGTCAAAATCTGTGAGAAAAATTAACCAGTGGAACTGCTTGCCTCCAGATGTTGAGGCTCCATTGTGGTCATGAGTCAAGGGCTGTCTGTACTGCACGCTCTCTGCAGGGCACTTTCCATCTATAACAGAAAGGAAATAAATGTTTAAACGAAAGCAAAATCATAAAGGTCAATTTATAATGTGCCTCTCTTCAGACAGTAGGTATATTTGCGAATGATATGGCACCACACAGATCAACTCAGCATAAATTGTGCATTGCCGTATTTTAGGCCTGATAGAATCACGACGTGACACATCTTTTAGTAAAATTGCTCCCTGTCCTTTCCTTCTTTCTTTTTTTTTATATCTCTATTTTTCTTCCTACATGTTTGCTTCAGGATTTACAGTGAGGCTTAATAGCTGGATGATCGGAAGTGTTTACTTAATCCCCTATCGCCGGCACTTTTCCCTTTGAAACGATATTCCTGGATTTGCCGTAGCGTTTTAAATTCCTCTCTGAATTCTGCGTGTGGTTGTTACTCTTTTACCTCACAAGTTAATCGGAGAAAGTGTAGTAAATTGCAAATTCTGTCAACTGGGTTGATATTCTACCATGTATAAGCTGGGTCAGGGGTAGGCAACCTTGGCTCTTTTATGACTCGTGGACTTCAACTCCCAGAATTCCTGAACCAGCCATGCTGAGGGGAAAGGGAGAGGTTTCCAAGCTGAGCCATGCTGGCTCAGGAATTCTGGGAGTTGAAGTCTACGAGTCTTAAAAGAGCCAGGGTTACCTACCCCTGTCCTAAGTCCTCCTGTTCTAAGCGGTGAGCCTCCTATAGCAGGGGTAGGCAACCTTGGCTCTTTTATGACTCGTGGACTTCAACTCCCAGAATTCCTGAGCCAGCCTGGCTCAGCATGGAAACGAAAGTTAGAATATTTCGGACCTGTGATGTGACACCCAGAAAAAATACGGCATATTCCATTTAATCCTCCAGGGAAAGATTGAAGGCAAAGTGCCATTGTAACTTCAGTCGTTAAACGGAAGGTTGTAAACTGAGGACTACTTCCATAGCCCCCCCCCAAAAAAAACCCCACATCTTTGTCTTCACAGCATAAGGAACCCGAAAGACGCTGTCGAATATCAAGTCCCTTTTTCCAAGGCTGTTCTAACTTCGAACGGTCACTAAATGGATTGTTGTAAGTCGAGGACCTACCCGCATTCTGTTTGCCATCTGAATGGTACAGACCTGTAAAAGGGATTCGATTCTGCTGGTTGTGCTGCTCGATCTGAGGCCCTTCCTGGCTTTCCTGTGGAAAAGCAAGATTTATAATTAATTAGAATCTGTTATTTCCTGCGCAATTCAATAAGCAAAGGCCCGGGAAAACAATGGGTGAAAGGAAGTTTTAATAAGCACTCAGTGTGCCCGTAATTAAATCTCAGGTTTTTGTTTGGAAAACAAGAATCTCATTTAGTGGCCCTCTGAACATCTGTGTCACATTCTTGCTGGGCAATTAGGAAACGCTCTGTGAAACGATCAACAAATGCAGGTGTGGCTTGCAAAAAGAACTGCCTGTCGGAGAGGTACAATTTTGTCACATCCAGGTGCTGAAAGCTGGTTAAAAGCTTAAGAGCTGATGGATCTCAATAAACTTCGGCTCTGGGTCCCCTCCAACAAAATGAAATTCAACGGAGGGAAAAGTCAGGTTTTACCATTATGGCAAGAAAAACCAAATGTAGATTAGATTAGATTAGATTGAGATAATCTTTATTGTCGTTTTTTAACTGTGGGCACAATGGAACATGTTAAAAATGTAATGCAGTTGCTTGCTCTCAAAGTGTGCACATAACATCACATTTAAAACATACTATATACAACATATGTATAGACCTACACCAGTGGTTCTCAACCTTTTTAATGTCGCGACCCCCAACCGGTCGTAAGTCGAGGACTACTCAACTGGTGCAGCACCATTTGCAGAATGGGACTTTTGGCGGGCTCAGCAGGGCAGAGACAACCTGGACAATTCCTATTGGCTTTTGAAAGCCAATAGAATTAGACTCTATTCAAGAGAGTCTATTCTATTGGCTTTCAAAAGCCAATAGAATAAAAGGGAGTAGCACAGCTAAGGAAAAGGGGGGGAAAAATGGCGGACTGCGTTGTTTGGCGACCCCCGTGAAATGGTCGTTCGACCCCAAATGGGGTCCCGACCCACAGGTTGAGAACCACTGACCTACACCCTTACAACAAAGCAACAAAGATGATCAGGGGACTGGAGGCTAAAACATATGAAGAACGGTTACAGGAATTTGGTCTGTCTAATTTAATGAAAAAGAAGGACTAGGAGAGACATGATAGCAGCCTTCTAATATCTCAGAGGCTGCCCCAAAGAAGAGGGGGTCAACCTATTCTCCAAACAATAGGCAGGACAAGAAGCAATGGATGGAAACTAAACGAAGAGAGAAGCAACCTGGAATTAAGGAGAAACTTCCTAACAGTGAGGACAATTAGTCAATGGAACTACTTACCTCCAGATGTTGTGGGTGCTCCATCACTGGAGAATTTTTAGAAAAGATCTGACAGCGTTTTGTCTTGAATGGTATAGGGTTTCCTGCTTGAGCAGGGGAGGTGGTGGACTAGAAGACCTCCAAGATCCCTTCCCATTCTGGGAGTTGACGTCCACACATCTTAAAATGGCTAAGGTTGGGAAATATTGATGTAGTCGTTTTGGCACCAATCTAGAACTCAGAAGACCATGAGGTTTAGTCTGGCCTTAGGCACCCATCGACCTGGGGAACTTAATAATAATAAAGTTGGAAGGGACCTTGGAGGTCATCTAGTCCAACCCCCTGCTCAGGCAGGAAACCCTGTACCATTTCAGACAAATGGCTGTCCAGTCTCTTCTTAAAAACCTCCAGCGTTGGAACATTCACAGCTTCTGGAGACAGGTTGTTCCACTCGTTAATTGTCCTCACTGTCAGAAAGTTGCTCCTTAGTTCCAGGTTGCTTCTCTCCTTAGTTAGTTCCCATCCGTTGCTTCTTGTCTTGCTTTCTGGTGCTTTGGAGAATAGCTTGACTCCCTCTTCTTTGTGGCAGCCCCTGAGATATTGGAACACTGCTATCATGTCCCTCCTCGTCCTTCTCTTCAGTAAACTAGACATACCCAACTCCAGCAACCGTTCCTTATATGTTTTAGCCTCCAGTCCCCTAATCATCTTTGTTGCTCTTCTCTGTACTCTTTCTAGAGTCTCAACATCTTTTTTTAAATCGTGGTGACCAATGCCTTACCAAGGCATTGTAAAGTGTTTGGGCCAGTCACTGTCTCTCAGCCCTAGAAAAGTGGCAAGGGCAAATCACTTCTGAAAAATCTTGCCAAGAACACTACAAGGACTATTCCAGGCAGTTGACTCAAAGGCGGGTGCACACATACACACAGACCCCCCCACACACACACACACACTTCAATTTAGGCCTCTTTTAAAGAGGTCTGCATGTCCTCATTCCAGGAAAGTAATTTACTTGTTGTTTTACCTGGCCCTTCCTCCGTTTCCATGGATTCGTTGGTTGCTGGCAATTCTGCTAAGAGAATTGTGTTTTTGGAATATCAATGAGCTGAGATCTACAGTTTCCCCTTCTCAAGCTGAAGGCAAGGACAGTGCTTTTCCTATCATCATCCCTTGCAATCTGCAAGAACAAAAAAGAGACACCGTTTGAACAGAGCAGATGTTGGAAACCACCATGGAAAAAGCAAAGGCATCTATGCGTTCAGCCAGAGGTTAATAAAATCAGCAAACCGCAGAGATCTATAACAGGGAAGGAAGCTGCAGAAGAAGGAGCTTGAATGGTGGGCCGTGGGTTTTGAATCGTAGTGTTCTGGAGCTGGAAGGAAGCTTAGAGGTCATCCAAACCAACTTCTGATTCAGTGGTGGACATTCTAGACTACAGGAAGAGGAGGAGGATGTCTGTGGCGTCCTTGGTCCTCTCTGAGCTTGGTTGTTTTCTTTCAGATCTTTCATGACCCCAACTAGGTAACATCATCAGTGCTAGAAGGGAGTGGAAAGGAGAAGGAGGGGAAAAAAGACTGTGGGGTCCTTGGTGCTCTCTGAGCTTGGTAGTTTTCTTGCAGACGTTTCTTGACCCAACTAGGTAACATCATCAGTGCTAGAAGGGAGGTGGTGGTGGTGGAGGAGGAGGAGGAGGAGGAGGAGGAGGAAGAAGAAGAAGAAGAAGAAGAAGAAGAGGAGGAGGAGGAGGAGGAGGAGGAGGAGGAGAAGGAGAAGAAGAAGAAGAAGAAGAAGAAGAAGAAGAAGAAGAAGAAGAAGAAGAAGAAGAAGAAGAGGAGGAGGAGGAGGAGGAGGAGGAGGAGGAGGAGGAGGAGGAGATGATGATGAAGAAGAAGAGAAGGAGGAGGAGATGATGAAGAAGAAGAAGAGGAGGAGGAGGAGGAGGTGATGATGATGATGAAGAAGAAGAAGAAGGAGGAGGAGGAGGAGGAGGGGGGATTGTGGGGGTCCTTGGTGCTCTCTGAGCTTGGTGGTTTTCTTGTAGACGTTTCATGACCCAACTAGATAACATTATCAGCGCTAGAAGGGAGTGGGGTTTCTGGAGAGGAGGAGGAGGATTGTGGGGTTCTTGGTGCTGAGCTTGCTGGTTTTCTTGTAGACATTTCATGATTAAAAGTTTACGGCAGGGAGCCTCCAAAGCTAGTACCCACTTCCTGAAGCGACAGCTATCTACAATATGCTAGTTTGTTTTCTTTTTATTTCCTAAACCTTCTGCCTCTTCCTTGTTCACAACAGAAGGAGGATAGATCAATATGCTTTTCTTTTCTTTTTTCTAAAGAAGCCACTTAAGAGAGAGAGAGAGACGCAAAGGAGGGAAATGTGGATTTCCAGCCTGGCTTTGCTGCGAAGAAGGTCTTGTCTTTTCAAGGCCAAAAGATCACCATTTTTATGCAGAAGTTCCAAGGCTTTTCTGAAATTGCCCGCTGCAGATGCGGAATACAATGTGGTAAGAAAATAACCCTCCAGCGCATCTTCAAGCCAGAGCAGACCTCTTAGGTCTGTGGTGGCGAACCTATGGCACGTGTGCCAGAGGTGGCACGCAGAGCCCTCTCTGTGGGCACGCGCACCGTCACCACAGTCCTAGGCCTTCAGCTGGGTTTTATGAAACCTTTTCGCTTTAGGCCTCCCCCACCGTGTGCAAAAAAGAATCAATTTCAACTTCTCGCGAGGAAAAAAAAAAGATGGAATGGATTGATTGAACTTTTTAGTCCCACCCTGTCTGCCGTTACTACCGCAGCCACGCCTACCCGATGGGCCACGCCCACCCGATGGGCCACACCCACCCAATGGGCCACGCCCACCCGGCACCTGATGATACATAAGTGGGTTTTGGGTTGCACTTTGGGCACTCGGCCTCTCAAAGGTTCGCTGTCACTGTCATAGGTTCATATTATGGGGTGGAAATAAAAAAATCCCCTTGGCCTCCAAGTGTAAAATGTCACAGAGACAATACTCTGTGTGTGTGTGTGTGTGTGTGTGTGCATTCAGCAATTAGCATTTTGTTCAAGTTGTGGCAAAGCATCCCTACTCCTACGGTGGTGGTGGTGGAGGAGGAGGAGGAGGAGGAGCAGGGGAGGGCAAGAGTGTGGCCCACATTAGGTAGAAATTTGGGGCGAAAGAGACACGTGGAGGATTCCTGGACGCGAAGAAAAAAGAAGAAAGCTGCAGAATATACGAAGATCCCATTCTCCTTCCCCAGCCTTCCTCTCCTTGTTCCCCTTCTTCCTCCTTGCTCTCCTTCTGCTTACTTCCACCCTCCCCTTTTTCCCCTCACTTCCTCATCCCCCTTCCCCTCCAGCCTTCCCTCCCCCTTTCTCCCCTTCCCTTCCTACCCGCTTTCCCCTCCCCTTCTTTCCACCCGTTCCTTCTCCTTCCTTTCTTCTTCCATTCTCCCTTCCCTCCCTCTCTGTGGCCATCCCTCCCCGCTTTTGCTACTACTACCCCCTTCCCTAATCGTCCTCCCTCCCTTCTATTTTTCCTTCCTTCCTCCCACCTTCCTCTGTTTCCTTCCTCCCTCCCTCCCTTCTCTATTTCCTCCCTCCCTCTCTTCCTCTTCTTTCCTTCCTTCCTTCCTCTCCTCCCTTTTTCCTTCCTTCCTCCCCATTCCCTCCCTCTTCTTTCCTTCCTTCCTTCCTCCCTTCTCTATTTCCTCCCCCTCTCTCTTCCTCTTGTTTCCTTCCTTCCTCCCCTCCCTTTTTCCTTCCTTCCTCCCACTCTCCATTCCTCTTCTTTCCTTCCTTCCTTCCTCCCTTCCTCCCCTCCCTTTTTCCTTCCTCCCTCCCCACTCCCTCCCTCTTCTTTCTTTTCTTCTTTCCTTCCTTCCTACATCCCTTCTTTATTTCCTGCCTCCCTCCCTTCTCTATTTCCTGCTTTCCTTCCTCCCTTCCTCCCCTCTTTCCTGCTTTCCTCCCTCCCTCCCTTCTCTATTTCTTTCCTTCCTTCCTTCCTTCCTTCCTTCCTTCCTTCCTTCCTCCCTTCTCTATTTCTTTCCTTCCTCCCTCCCTTCCTCCCTTCCTTCCTACCTATCTTCTCTATTTCCTGCCATCCTCCCTCCCTTCTGTATTTCCTTCTTTCCTTCCTCCCTCCCTCCCTTCCTCCCCTCTATTTCCTGCTTTCCTCCCTTCTCTATTTGCTTCCTTCCTTCCTCCCTCTCTCCCTTCTCCATTTCCTTTCTTCCTCCCTCCCTCCCTCCCCCATTTCCTTCCTCCTTCCCTTCCCTCTCTATTTCCTTCCTCCCCTCCCTCCCTCCCTCCCTCCACAAACAACAGAAGCAATGAGGTAACGATTACCAGCTAGAGTTTCTGGCTTCGTTCCTATGTGGTGGAAAACCTTTTTTGCTGCTGAAAAATTGATGGGAATTCACACCAGGGTTATACGCTGCTTTGCTGCCAGTTTTCGACCTGGCTGCCTTGCGGCCTCCCCAGTCTGCCTTGCAACCCCCAATCCAGAAGTTGCCCATCCTCGCTTGCCGGGAAACCCAAATGCAGCTGTGTGCAGTGGCAGCTTTTTCCCCTGAATGTTGCCCTGTGCTTCACAACTTTGCATGGGGAACGCGTGCATGGGGGGGGGGGGGGAGAAGGATGCACCCAGCCATGCAGATGAGATCAAATGAGCAGGCGTATGCAGCAGTAATCAAGCTGGCCCGTTTTATATTACGTTCTCTGGAACGGAGGAGAAATTTGAACAAAAATAAGCCTCGGAGATCCGCTACCCTCAGAAATGAATCAAAGGACAGGAATGGCTGCTTTGGTTTGGAATCCTGGGGAATAATAGAGTGGAAGGGACCTTGGAGGTCATCTAGTCCAGGGCTTTTCAACCTTTTCACCCATTGTACCACTTTTAGGAAAAGGCAATATCCGAGTGCCACCAGTCGCCTAGGAAGGCGTCAAAAACTTGATGACCCAAAAAAAAAAAAAAGGAAAAAAGTGATAAGTACGGGTAGTCCTCGACTTACAACAGTTCGCTTAGTGACTATTCGAAGTTACAATGGCACTGAAAAAAGTGCCGCCCAAGCCACAGCCGAGCAAGACGCCTGCCTGCCCGCCCGGCGGCGCTCTTCCTCCTGTCCGAGGTTTTCATTGTTGTGAGCATTTCTGTTGAGTGGCAGCGGGGGTGAGGTGGGGGGTGTTTGGTTCTTATTCCCCCCCCCCCCCCGTCTGCTGGGTGGTTGCAGCAGGTTGTGGTCACTTCATATGACCCTGAGACACTGTGACAGTCATAAATATGAATCCGTTGCCAAGCATCTGAATGTAAATCACAAGACCCTGGAGAGGCTGCAACATTCCAGCTGATCGGCGCTTCTTCTGGGCTCAGCAGAAGCGCCAGGATCAGCGCTGAGCTCCAGCTGGAGCCTGGCGCTGATCCTGGCACTTCTGCTGAGCCCTGACAGCCTCAAAGAAGCGCTGAGCCTGGGGCTTCCACTGAGCCCTGACAGCCCTGCAGCTCCAGCGGTCTCTCATTCAGGCTTGTGCAGTGCTGCCACCAGTTCAGCTCATTCCCCTTCCCCGCTACCACTTTTCTAGGATGCTCGCGTACCACCTGCCAGGTGCCAATGTACCTCAGGTGGTACCCGTATCACTGGTTGAAAAGCCCTGTTCTGGTCCACCCTCCTCCCCAAGACAAATGCCTGTCCAGTCTCTTCTTAAAAATATCCAGTGTTGGAGCACTCAAAGCTTCTGGAGGCAGGCTGTTCCACTGGTTAATTGTTCTCATTGTCAGGAACTTTCTCCTTACTTCTAGGTTGCTTCTCTCTGACAAGTGCACCCTCTGAGGGTCTTCAAAATCCACTTGCTAAATTGTACAATGAACAGTTGCGTGAACTAGGTATGTCTAGTCTAACAAAGAGAAGGATGAGGGGGGACATGAGAGCTGTCTTCCAATATTTGAGGGGCTGCCACTGAGAAGTGGGGGAGTCCACCTATTCTCCAAAGCACCTGAAGGCGGGACAAGAAGCAAATCACGAAAATCCTAGAATGTGCAGAAATGGATAGATTAACTTTAGAGATTAAAGAGAAAGAAGATTCAGTTGATTTCAAAACATGGGAAAAATTTTTTTATCCATGGTTAGCAACACGATAGAGTGAGAAAGGACGGTGAAATTTAACAGGATGAATGATATTTATTGACTAAACTTTGCTTTTATGATGGTTGTTATGATCAGTGATTATAACTGTTTAGTATTAGATTAATTACTGTCATTTCATATTTGCACCCGGACGATAGTCTGCTTGCTAAAGCATTGAATTTTTTTGGGGGGGGGTAATCCCACTAATGTATTTATCCCTACCCTTATCCCAACCCCATTTCCCAACCCCATCCAGTATCCATACTGACCTTATCCCTTCCCTACTCTTATAAAACTTAATAAAACATTTATTTAAAACAAAAACAAAAAACTAAGAAATCCTGACCTGAGTGGCTGGATCAGTGGTTCTCAACCTGTGGGTCGGGACCCCATTTGGGGTCGAACGACCATTTCACGGGGGTCGCCAAACAACACAGTCCACCATTTTTTTCCCCTTTTCCTTAGCTGTGCTATTCCCTTTTATTCTGTTGGCTTTTGAAAGCCAATAGGATAGACTCTCTTGAATAGAGTCTAATTCTATTGGCTTTCAAAAGCCAATAGGAATTGTCCAGGCTGTCTCTGCCCTGCTGAGCCCGCCAAAAGTCCCATTCTGCAAACGGTGCTGCACCAGTTGAGTAGTCCTCAACTTACGACCGGTTGAGTAGTCCTCAACTTACGATCGGTTGGGGGTCGCGGCATTAAAAAGTTTGAGAACCACTGGGCTAGATGGACTTTACTTAACGCTTCCCTGGATTGGATTCTCCCAAATGAACTGCAGCCTGCCTGCTAGATTCGAAGGCTGAGATAATATATCTCACTAAGCAAAAACTGCTGTTTGTTTCACTTTGGCTTAGCATGATAAGTGAACCCAGAGCTCGGGGATCATTAGCCAGAGGCCAGCGAGACGCTACTGTGCATGATACAATTCTCCACCAGAGGTGAGAAAGGGATGCAATTTTCCTTGTCAAGCCTCTTTGCAACCTTTCAAAGCGCTGGCTAGTAATTTCAGTACAGGTAGTCCTCAACGTAGGAGCACCATTGACCCCAAAATGTCTGATGCTAAGTGAAACATTGGTTCAGAGAGATTGCCCCGTTTTACGACCCTCCTTGCCACAGTAGAATGGAATGGAATGGAATAGAATAGAATAGAACAGAACAGAACAGAATAGAATAGAATAGAATAGAAAATATGGAATGGAATGGAATGGAATAGAATGGAATAGAATAGAATAGAATAGAATAGAATAGAATAGAATAGAATAGAATAGAATAGAATAGAATAGAATAGAATAGAATAGAATAGAATAGAAAATATGGAATGGAATGGAATGGAATGGAATGAAATAAGGAATGGAATGGAATGGAATAGAATAGAATAGAATAGAATAGAATAGAATAGAATAGAATAGAATAGAATAGAATAGAATAGAATAGAATAGAATAGAATAGAATAGAAAATATGGAATGGAATGGAATGGAATAGAATGGAATAGAATAGAATAGAATAGAATAGAATAGAATAGAATAGAATAGAAAATATGGAATGGAATGGAATGGAATGGAATGAAATAAGGAATGGAATGGAATGGAATAGAATAGAATAGAATAGAATAGAATAGAATAGAACAGAACAGAACAGAACAGAACAGAACAGAACAGAACAGAACAGAACAGAACAGAATAGAATAGAATAGAATAGAATAGAATAGAATAGAATAGAATAGAATAGAATAGAAAATATGGAATGGAATGGAATGGAATGGAATGGAATAAGGAATAAGGAATAAGGAATAGAATAGAATAGAATAGAATAGAATAGAATAGAATAGAATAGAATAGAATAGAATAGAAGCTAGAAGGGACCTTGGAGGTCTTCTAGTCCAGCCCCCCGCTCAAGCAGGAGAACCTATACCGTCTCAAACAGGTGATTGTCCAGTCTCTTCTTAAAAACCTCCAGTGATGGAGCGCCCACAATTCCTGGTGGCAAGCTGTTCCCCTAGTTCATTGTCCTCCCTGTCGGGAAGTTTCTCCTTAATTCCAGGTTGCTTCTCTCTTTGATCAGTTTCCAACCCTCGTTTCTCGTCCTTCCCTCTGGTGCTTTGGAGAACAACCTGACCCCCTCTGCCTTGTGGCAGCCCCTCAGATACTGGAACGCTGCTATCAAGTGTCCCCTGCTTCTTCTTTTCTTCCTTGTCTTGCCTTCAGGTGCTTTGGAGAATAGTTTGCCCCCTCCTCCATCTTTGGGACAGAAACTCCAATACTGGAACCGCAGATCAATCACAGGCTGGGCCCATAGAAAATCGGCCTTGGGAGAGGAATCCTTTAGCAGTTCCAGGAAGGCTCACCACCCATCTGCCCTCTGATTCAGGGCATCCCTGAGGGCACAGCTAAACCTCCAAGTGGCCTCGACGACTCTCAGAGAGAGCACTAAAGACCAGATGACGGCAAGGAACAGAAACCCTTCCCTTCGGCACCATTCAGTCAGAACTGAAGAAGCTTCTTGGATGAGAAGTGAAACGTCTTCAAGGAGAGAAGCAACCCGGAACTCAGGAGAAACTTCCTGACAGTGAGGACAATTAACCAGTGGAACCACCTGCCTCCAGAAGCGGTGAATGCTCCAACACTGGAAGTTTCTAAGACTGGACAGCCCTTTGTCCAATATGGTACAGGATTTCCTGCCTGAGCAGGGGGTTGGACTAGATGACCTCCAAGGTCCCTTCCAACTTTATTATTATTATTATTATTATTATTATTATTATTATTATTAATCATTGCACAGTCAGCCAGATGTTCAGACTGGATTTGGCATTTTGTCTACCTATCGAGTCCTTACCCAGGACCTGGGATAGGCAGATGTGGATGTTTGATGGTATTACGGATATCGTCGCAGGATGGAAGCAGTTCCTAGTAAGGCCGCCTTTTGCGAATTTGTCAATGCCAATGGTGTTCAAGTGGTGCTCCAGTTGTTTTGGGATTGCACCCAAGGAGCCTATGACTATTGGTACTACCCTTGCTTATTTATTTATTTATTTATTTATGAGACTTATATACCGCTTTAAGTGCAAGCACTCCCTAAGCAGAACTGCACTCTAACTGCTGCGCCACCTCGGCTCTTTATGATCCCACCAGTTTTTGCTTACAGGCAAATGATATTTTTTGCCGATCTTCCAATGCACCATTGTTGCTACTTTGTCATGCCGCTGCTTATAGTCAGTCTGTGCAATCTTCTTGCAACAGCTTACCAGGTGGTCCACTGTTTCTTCAGCTTCTTTGCATAGGCGGCACTTACTGTCTGTTGCTGTCTTCTCAATTTTGACTTTATATGCATTTGTCATTATTATTATTATTATTATTATTATTATTATTATTATTATTAACAAAGAAAGTTCAATTGCCTTTCAGAAAAAAAAACCACACCATTGTAATCCCACCCGTTTGTCGAGCGCTGCTTCCTCTTCGTGCCAAACATTATCTTCCCCCTTCTCTAACACGACATTTTGAACCCCTCAAAAGAAGAAACACACACACACAGACACACACATACACACACAGACACGCAAACCAAACCCTGCTCTTTTCTTCCGTTTGTTAATTGTGATGTCTCAGCAATGGTTTTGCACACCTTTCTATCCCTTTCCATGCCACATGTCAGAGATCAATACTGCAGGTGTTGACTTAGCTCGCTTGCTTGCGGGAGATATTTTAATACCTTGAAAGTGTGACAGCGAAGAACAAAGACGGTTCAGGCAGAGACAGGAGGGCTCCTTTTCTTCCCCCTAATCCAAATTTCATTTCATTTCCAGGTTGCCTTAATTTTTTGATGCTCTACTTCTTGACGTTGTTTTTTAAACTTCTCCAATCCTCCCTCCTCTCTCCCCTCCCCCCCTCCCTCCCTCCCTCCTTCCTTCCTTCCTTTTCCTTTTCCTCTCCTGCCTGCTTGCCTCTCTTTCCTTGCCTCTCTCCCCTTCCTTCCTTCCTTCCTTCCTTCCTTCCTTCCTTCCTTCCTTCCATTTCCTTTTACTCTCCTGCCTGCTTGCCTCTTTCCTTGCCTCTCTCCCCTTCCTTCCTTTCTTCCTTCCTTCCTTCCATTTCCTTTTCCTCTCCTGCCTGCTTGCCTCTCTCTTTCCCTCCCTCTCTCCCCCTTCCTTCCTTCCTTCCGTTTACTTTTTCTTTTACTCTCCTGCCTGCTTGCCTCTTTCCTTGCCTCTCTCCCTCTTCCTTCCTTCCTTCCTTCCTTCCTTCCTTCCTTCCTTCCTTCCTTCCTTCCTTCCTTCCTTTTCCTTTTACTCTCCTGCCTGCTTGCCTCTCTTTCCTTGCCTCTCTCCCCTTCCTTCCTTCCTTCCTTCCTTCCTTCCTTCCTTTCTTCCTTCCTTCCTTCCTTCCATTTCCTTTTCCTCTCCTGCCTGCTTGCCTCTTTCCTTGCCTCTCTCCCCTTCCTTCCTTTCTTCCTTCCTTCCTTCCTTCCTTCTTTCCTTCCTTCCTTCCTTCCATTTCCTTTTCCTCTCCTGCCTGCTTGCCTCTCTCTTTCCCTCCCTCTCTCCCCCTTCCTTCCTTCCTTCCTTCCTTCCATTTACTTTTCCTTTTACTCTCCTGCCTGCTTGCCTCTTTCCTTGCCTCTCTCCCTCTTCCTTCCTTCCTTCCTTCCTTCCTTCCTTCCTTCCTTCCTTCCTTCCTTTTCCTTTTACTCTCCTGCCTGCTTGCCTCTCTTTCCTTGCCTCTCTCCCCTTCCTTCCTTCCTTCCTTCCTTCCTTCCTTCCTTCCTTCCTTTCTTCCTTCCTTCCTTCCATTTCCTTTTCCTCTCCTGCCTGCTTGCCTCTCTCGTTCCCTCCCCCTCTCCCTCTTCCTTCCTCCCTCCATCCCTCCATCCCTCCATTCATCGCTCCCTCCATCCATCCATCCATCCCTCTTTCTTTCTTTCTTTCTTTCTTCTTTCTTTTCTTTCTTTCTTTCTTTCTTTCTCTCTTTCTCTCCTTCTCCCCTCCCACATTGCATATTAAATGCTAGCATGTTATCCTTGACCTTTTCAATCCACAGAGATGAAAATAAAATTGCCTGCTGGCAGAGAGGGGGGGGAGGGTGGAAACTGAAGGCAACAGGAGCTTTGAAGAAAATGCCATTGGCAAAATGTTTGTCTCTCCATGTGCATGTGACTGTGTGTGTGTGTGTGTGTGTGTGGTTCATGCACCTGGTGGACAGAGCTCACTCACCTAAGATTTTGCAGTAGAACGAGACCACCACCCCTTTGCTAGTGAGACAAGATTGGGTTTGGCAAAGGATGAGATGGGTTTAAATTCTGATACTTGATACTTGCAAGTGGTCGGATCAATCGGAAACCCATCGCTTTGATCCCGCCCAGGAGGGGTGAGAATAAAAGAGAGGGTCCCTGCTGCAAACAAGAAACCCTCATTGGCTAAACCCAGGTTCACAAGCCCAACTGCTGGGGGTGACAAGTCACATAAGGTGCTTTGCTCACCAAAATGAATTATTCGGATT
>CM077923.1:90856852-90939352 GCA_039797435.1 Crotalus adamanteus | reverse complement strand
CTGATGCTTCTTGTCCTGCCTTCAGACGCTTTGGAGAATAGCTTGACTCTTCCTCTGTTGTTACAGTGTAGGACTGCGGGTTTTTTTGGCAACAGTGGCTGCTAAGACAGACGTCTAAAAGTGAGCATTTATTTCCGAAAGCCGCACCCCAAGAGGGATCGTTTCGAGAAAAAGAACCAGGGTGATTAATATTTGAAAAGTCATCACGGAGAACATTTCTGCCATGAAACCAGTCATCGGGGAACTTTGCACTGTAAAAAGGTCTGGAGGGAGAATTTAAGCTGACAAGTTAGATGCTTTGGGGACAGAGGCGTAGAAAAGCTCCATATGTTGGGGAAAGTTGCAAGGATGAGTGCAGCTGGCTGGGGGGGGGGAGAAATCTGTAAAGGAAACCATGCGCAGCAGCTGAAATATTTATCCACTGTTCTAGCACCGTTTCCCAGTTGCAGCTTCTTGAAAGTTAAAAGGGAATCCTCAATTTACGATCATAGTTGAGCCTGCCAATCGCGGTTGAAAATTGTGACAGAGGTAAAGCGGGTCCCCACAACTTGATTTTTAAGACCTTTTCCTGATCATCGCTAAGCGAATGCCAAGGTGGTAAAACAAGGCCATTGTTCACGATGGGACATTTTTCCCTGGAAACCAGAAATAAAACTTGGTTTTCAGCAAAAAAAATAAATAAATTGTAAATTATCTCAAAGGTGCTTTTTCCAAGAGGCAACAGGATTTTCTATGGATCATCGCAGAGATGATCAGCCAGATGTTCAGATGTTCAATCCCAAAACTATTATTATCGATCATCGCACAGTCAGCCAGATGTTCAGACTGGATTTGGCATTTTGTCTACCTATCGAGTCCTTACCCAGGACCTGGGATAGGCAGATGTGGATGTTTGATGGTATTACAGATATCGTCGCAGGATGGAAGCAGTTCCTAATAAGGCCGCCTTTTGCAATTGACTAATAGCGAATTTGTCAATGCCAATGGTGTTCAAGTGGTGCTCCAGTTGTTTTGGGATTGCACCCAAGGAGCCTATGACTATTGGTACTACCCTTGCTTGTTTTTGCCACAGTCTTTCTATTTCTATTTGTAGGTCTTTGTATTTTGTTATCTTCTCCAGTTCTTTCTCTTCTATTCTGCTATCTCCAGGCACTGCCACGTCCACTATCCAGACTTTTTTGTCTTTCTTATCGACAATTGTTAAGTCTGGGGTGTTATGTTGCAGGTGCTTGTCTGTTTGAATTCTGAAGTCCCAGAGCAGTTTAATTTTATCATTTTCTATGACTTTCTCTATTTTATGATCCCACCAGTTTTTGCTTACAGGCAAATGATATTTTTTGCAGATCTTCCAATGCACCATTGTTGCTACTTTGTCATGCCGCTGCTTGTAATCAGTCTGTGCAATCTTCTTGCAACAGCTTACCAAGTGGTCCACTGTTTCTTCAGCTTCTTTGCATAGGCGGCAGTTACTGTCTGTTGCTGTCTTCTCAATTTTGACTTTGTATGCATTTGTCCTTAAGGCTTGGTCTTGTGCAGCCAGAATTAGTCCCTCGGTCTCTTTCTTCAATTTTCCTGCTCTTAGCCATTGCCAGGTTTTATTATTATCTGCTTTCCCAGCTATTTTTTTCATGTATTGGCCATGTAGTGCTTTGTCTTCCCATGCCTCTATTCTGTTCTTCATTTGGTCTTTCTTGTAGGCCAGTTTGGTCTCTCCAGTAGTTAGTAAGCCTTCCTGATATACTAATTTCAGTGCATCTTCATCATTGTTCTCCAGATATTCTTCCAAAGCCATTTTTTCTTCTTCAACCATCTGATGTACTTGTAGCATTCCACGCCCACCTATTTGCCTTGGTAGATAAAGTCTATCAATGTCACTGCGTGGATGAAGGGCATGATTCATTGTCATTATTTTTCTGGTCTGCCTATCCATTGCTTTTAGTTCTGCTTGAGTCCAGTCCACTATTCCAGCTGTGTACCTAATGACTGGGATTGCCCAGGTGTTGATTGCCTTTATGGTATTTCCTCCATTGAGTTTGGATTTTAAGATCTTCTTCACTCTCTTGATGTATTCACCTCTAATCTTTTTCTTGACTTCAGTGTGCTTGATGTTGTCAGCTTGAAGGATACCCAAGTATTTGTAGTACTCTTCCTCATCCAGACTCTTAATGTTATTTTCGTGGGGCATCTTGATTCCTTCAGTTTTCACTACTTTTCCTTGTTTGATAGTAAGTGTGGCACATTTGTCCAAGCCAAACTCCATAACAATATCTTGGCTATATATACGGACAGTGTTGAGCAGCGATTCTATTTCAGATGATGTTTTTCCATACAGCTTCAGGTCATCCATATAAAGGAGATGGGATAGTCTGGCAGATGTTTTTGATGTTTGATAGCCATGTCCTGAGTTATTCAGTATTGTTGACAGAGGAAACAGTGCAATAACAAATAGTAATGGTGATAATGAATCTCCTTGAAATATTCCTCTCTTGATATTAACCTCTCCCAGCCTCTCACCATTGATCTGCAACTGTGTCTTCCATTGTGCCATCGATCTTTGCGAATGCCAAGGTGGTAAAACAAGGCCATTGTTCACGATGGGACATTTTTCCCTGGAAACCAGAAATAAAACTTGGTTTTCAGCAAAAAAAATAAATAAATTGTAAATTATCTCAAAGGTGCTTTTTCCAAGAGGCAACAGGATTTTCTATGGATCATCGCAGAGATGATCAGCCAGATGTTCAGATGTTCAATCCCAAAACTATTATTATTATTATTATTATTATTATTATTATGGATCATCACACAGTCAGCCAGATGTTCAGACTGGATTTGGCATTTTGTCTACCTATCGAGTCCTTACCCAGGACCTGGGATAGGCAGATGTGGATGTTTGATGGTATTACAGATATCGTTGCAGGATGGAAGCAGTTCCTAGTAAGGCCGCCTTTTGCAATTGACTAATGGCGAATTTGTCAATGCCAATGGTGTTCAAGTGGTGCTTCAGTTGTTTTGGGATTGCACCCAAGAAGCCTATCACTGTTGGTACTACCCTTGCTTGCTTTTGCCACAGTCTTTCTATTTCTATTTGTAGGTCTTTGTATTTTGTGATCTTCTCCAGTTCTTTCTCGTCTATTCTGCTATCTCCAGGCACTGCCACGTCCACTATCCAGACTGTTTTGTCTTTATTATCGACAGTTGTTGTTGTTGTTATTACTACTACTACTACTACTACTACTACTACTACTACTACTACTACTACTACTACTACTACTATGACATTTCGCATCTCATCCCAGAAGCTTCTTCAGCTCTAACTGGATGGTGGGGAATGGGAGGATTTATACTCTTTGTAGACCGCTGGTCATTTATTTTAGAGCAGAGGTCTTCAACCTTTTCACCCATTGTACCACTTTTAGGATGTGGCAATATCTGAGTACCACCAGTTGCCTAGCAAGGTGTCAAAAACCTGATGACCCCCCCAAAAAAGGAAAAAAGTGATAGGTACAGGTAGTCCTCGACTTACAACAGTTCGCTTAGTGACTCTTCAAAGTTACGATGGCACCGAAAAAAGTGCCCCCCAAGCCACAGCCGAGCAAGACACCTGCCCACCCACCCAGCCACGCTTTTCCTCTTGTCCGAGGTTTTCATTGTTGGGAGCATTTCTGTTGAGGATTGGCAGCGGGGGTGGGGTGGAGGGTGTTTGGTTTTTATTCCCCCCCCCCCCGTCTGCTGGGTGGTTGCAGCAGGTTTTGGTCACTTCACATGACCCTGGGACACTGTGACCGTCATAAATATGAATCAGTTGCCAAGCATCTGAATGTAAATCACAAGACTCTGGAGATGCTGCAACATTCCAGCTGATCGGCGCTTCTTCTGGGCTCAGCAGAAGCGCCAGGATCAGTGCTGCTTTCCAGCTGATTGGTGCTTCTTCAGGACTCAGCAGAAGCACCAGGATCAGCGCCGAGCTACAGCTGGAGCCTGGCGCTGATCCTGGCACTTCCACTGAGCCTTGACAGTCCCAAAGAAGCGCCAATCAGCTGGAAAGCGGCACTGATGCTGGGGCTTCTGCTGAGCCCTGACAGCCCTGCAGCTCCAGCCATCTCTCGCTCAGGCTTGTGCGGTGCTGCCACTGGTTCAGCTCATTCCCCTCCCCCGCTACCACTTTTCTAGGATGGTCGCGTACCACCTGCCAGGTGCCAATGTACCACAGGTGGTACCCGTACCACTGGTTGCCTACCCCTGTTTTAGAGAGTCGTTGAGGCTAAACCATGACTATCCTTTTTCTGAAGAGCAAGTGAGCCCACTGGTAGCGTCCGTTTTATTGCAGTTTCTATTAGTAGTAGGTTTTAGTATCGTGTCTCATGGTTTTTAACTGCTTTAGAATGTTTGCAAATGTTTTACGGGTACGCAACTGTGTTCATTGTAAGCTGCCTGGAATTGCAAAAAAAGAGCAGCCGAGGAATAATTAAAAAGTAACCAGAGCATAAACTTCTCCTTCATCATTCAAGGAATAAAGGAAAGAGGTGGAGCTGAATCAGAAGAAACGAATTAAAAGAGCCGTGAGAAAGACCTCTCCATTTTCTCTAGAAATAAAAACGACAATGGAAAAAAAAAAAAAAAACAAGGTGTCTTATTTTTCAGTAACTGCCAGAAGAGGGCATAGCTAGCCTGCTATTTCCTTCACACAACTTTGAAGAAAGTCCAACCGAAATGAGAACATAGAACATGGAATCAAAGGGTTGGAAGGGACCTTGGAGGTCATCTAATCCAACCCCCTGCTCAGGCAGGAAACCCTATACCATTTCAGACAAATGGCTGTCCAGTTTCTTCTTAAAAACTTCCAGTGTTGGAGCATTCACTGCTTCTGGAGGCAGGTTGTTCCACTGGTTAATTGTTCTAACTGTCAGGAAGTTTCTCCTTAGTTCTAGGTTGCTTCTCGCCTTGATGAGTTTCCATCCGTCACTTCTTGTCCTGCCCTTCTGGAGCTTTGGAGAACAGGTTGACCCTCCTCTTCTCTGTGACGGCCACTCAGGTATTGGAAGATGGCTATCATATCACCCCTAGTCGGTCATCACAATGTAAAAAAGATGTTGAGACTCTGGAAAGAGTGCAGAGAAGAGCAACAAAGATGATTAGGGGACTGGAGGCTAAAACATATAAAGAACGGTTGCTGGAATTGGGGATGTCTAGTTTAATGAAAAGAAGGACGAGGGAGGACATGATAGTAATATTCCAGTATCTCAGGGGCTGCCCCAAAGAAGAGGGAGTCAAGCTATTCTCCAAAGTGCCTGAAGGCAGGACAAGAAGCAACGGGTGGAAACTAATCAAGGAGAGAAGCAACCTGGAACTAAGGAGAAATTTCCTGACAATTAGAACAATTAACCAGTGGAACAACCTGCCTCCAGAAGTTATGAATGCTCCAACACTGGAAGTTTTTAAGAAGAGACTGGACAGCCATTTATCTGAAATAGTATAGGGTTTCCTGTCTGAGCAGGGGGTAGGACTAGAAGACCTCCAAGATCCCTTCTAACTCTGTAATTTTATTCTGTTCTGTTCCGTTCCATTCCATTCCATTCTATTCTATTCTATTCTATTCTATTCTTTCTCTTTGTTTGACTAGACACATCTAGTACCCGTAATCATTGAAAGAAGGAAAGGTTGCTTCAGCTGTCCTACTACAAGTCAGAAATCCTTCACTTAGAAGCAATAAGTGAAGAGACATATAGCTAAAGATGTAGAATATTCTTTATCCCTCTAATATTGAGAAGGGTAGGAAGAAAGAACAGAAGGGAATTGCCAGGAACAAGATAGACTCGGTTGCAGTCGCGATGTATGCAATGTTGGAATCTGAAGGACCAGGTTGAGGACAGATCATCCCAGAGAAAAATCTATTGATGTGATCTATCTAAGAGTCAACGACAACTTAATGGCACATCATCAATCAATCAGAATAGAGCTGGGAGGGACCTTGAAGGTCTTCTAGTCCAACCCCCTGCTCAATCGATATGAATACCTATCTGCATTAAAATTGGACCATAAGGAAGGCTGAGCGCTGGTGAATTGATGCCTTTCAAATTGTGGTGTTGAAGAAGACTCTTTTTTAAAATATATATATATATATTATTAGATTTTATATGGCTAGGAAAAAGGTGGGGTCGGGGCGGGTAGAGGGAAATCGGGATAAAGGAGACAGGGTGTGGATAGCTACAGTAAATATGCGATTCAGCGAACAAGCTGTCGTCCGGGTCTTCATATTGAGTATTATTTTTTATATAATACTAGACATTTATAAGAATAAATCGGTATAGTTACAACTGACTTTTGGTAAAACAGTAATATTCCTTTAAATAATTTATTTATGAGACTTATATACCGCTTTAAGTGCAAGCACTCTCTAAGCGGTGTACACCAGTAAGCAATGTATATATATATTTACATTGCCCCCAACAATCTGGGTCCTCATTTGACCTACCCCGGAAGGATGGAAGGCTGAGTCAACCTTGAGCCGGTGAGATTTGAACCGCTGACCTGCTGAACACAGTCAGCTAAAGTGGCCTGCAGTACTGCACTCTAACTGCTGCGCCACCTCGGCTCTTATCAAAATTTTTGCCGCCCGAACAGGGACAATTAACACAGTTGATAGCATAGCGACTGTTTCCAGTCATCACTAAATTATAATAAAGCTCTAAAATCTCTTCTTATTCTAACGTGTTTCAACCCACTGATAAAATTTTCCCCAAGTTTTATAGAAGATTGAATCCTCTTTCTCCTTCATCTCTAATGTTAATCTGTCCGTTTCTGCACAATCTAGGATTTTGAAAATTATAATCTGGTCTGATGGTAGGTTTTCATTTTTTGGAGAAGACTCTTGAACATCCGTTGGACTGCCAATAATATCCAATCCGTCAACCCTAAAGGAAGTCAACCTTGGCTTCTAGAAATTGAAGTCCAGACATCTTAAATTGAAACACTGGCCTGTTCTTTAAAGGAAGTGGGAGAGCAAATTTCCTATGTTGTGTACAATGCAGGGAGCCACGTGCAGATCTGTACATTGGGAAAATAAAACAACCCCTTCATCAACACATGGCACAACATAGGAGAATGAACCCAACAGGACAAGATTCAGCAGTCCCTTGGCGTCTAAAAAACAAAGGCCACTCTTTTGAAGACTACAAAGTCCACATTTTGGACAGAGAGGACCATGGTTTGAAGGACGGGTCAAAGAGGCCATCTACGTATATTAAAATTGAATAGCCCTCTCTCAATAGAAGGGGAGGGATAGAACACCATCTATCTACAGCCTACAACACGGTCCTTTCAGCAGTTCCAAGAAGGCTCCGCACCCATTTGCACCACTCAGGTGATCCTGAGGACACAGATAAACCTCCAAGTGGCCCCAACAACTCTCTAAAACAGAGGCCTTCAAACTTGGCCCTTTTATGACTTGAGGACTTCAACTCCCAGAATTCCTCAGCCAGCCTCCATTTTGTTTGTTAGATTTAAGACGGGGGTCTTCAAACTTGGCCCTTTTATGACTGGTGGACTTCAACTCCCAGAATTCCTCAGCCAGCCTCCATTTTGTTTGTTAGATTTAAGACAGAGGTCTTCAAACTTGGCCCTTTTATGACTGGTGGACTTCAATTCTCAGAATTCCTCAGCTAGCCTCCATTTTGTTTGTTAGATTTAAGACAGAGGTCTTCAAACTTGGCCCTTTTATGACTGGTGGACTTCAACTCTCAGAATTCCTCAGCTAGCCTCCATTTTGCTTGTTAGATTTAAGACAGAGGTCTTCAAACTTGGCCCTTTTATGACTTGAGGACTTCAATTCCCAGAATTCCTCAGCCAGACTCCATTTTGTTTGTTAGATTTAAGACAGGGGTCTTCAAACTTGGCCCTTTTATGACTTGAGGACTTCAACTCCCAGAATTCCTCAGCCAGGCACGCTTCCCCTTCCCCTTCCCTTCCCCACCATCCAGTCAAAGCCGAAGAAGCTTCTTGGATGTGAAGCGAAACATCTTCAAAGGAAAACAAGAAAGTTCAGTTGCCTTGTGAAAAAAAGCACCTTGCGGTTCCAACTCCACCGTTCTGTTATTTTGTGGCGTGTTCTTTCACCTTCTACCCTAGCAAACATCTCCTGAAGTTCTTCAGAAGTTCCACCGAAGAGACAATGGGCCACGCCAGGGAAACAAGCGTACTTTTTTTTTGGACTTTTGAAGCCTTGGAATCAGACAGCATCCACTGCTTCCCCCATCTCTTCTCATTAATCACAGGACCCAACTGGCTTTTTTTTTTTTTTTTAGAAGGGTTCTCGATAAGCACCAGTTTTGGCAGGAAAGAGATTAGGGGTTTTCCAGCACACCTCTTGCCTGATAATCACAGCAGCAACTGCAAGGCACTTCGCTATAAACAGACGCACCGCACATTCCATTCTGGCTGAAATCAAAAAGGGAAACGCAATGTTTTTGGAAGGGTGGAAATGGAACCGTGGATGTGAGGTTGCTTCTGGTTTCTCATGGATATTACAGAGGCCTTGTTCTTTTTTTTTTTTTTCCCCACCGTGGAAAGAGAATTTTGGCACGCAGGATTGTTCCACCCTGAATTAGATCCCAGAGTAAAATCCGACCGGTTGTGCTGATTCGTCAGCCGAGAACATTTGGTTATTTGTCTCCACTTGAGTGCTTTGGTGTCCTTCCAGCTAAGTCGAGATGAACAAAATCAAAATGATTGAAGAAGGCCTGTGAGGTTGATCAGCTGATGGGGACTCATCCAGTTGGGGGTGATGACTCTTAGGGATCGGATAAATAGATCCTCTCTAGAACGATCTGTTCCCAGCCTGTTTGCCAAAACACCAGAAGGCAAGACGAGAAACGATGGATGGAAACTCATCAAGGAGAGAAGCAACTTAGAACTAAGGAGAAATTTCCTTAACGGCGAGGACAATTAACCGTTGGAACAGCTTTCCCTTCAGAAGTTGTGGGTGCTCCATCACTGGAGCCCTTCAAGAAGAGACTGGACAGCCCTTTGTCTGAAATGGTGTAGGCGATACAGTATTTAAGAGGCTGCCACAAAGAAGAAGGGGTCAAGTTATTTTCCAAAGCACCGGAAGGCAAGGCAAGAAACAAGGGATGGAAATTCATCAAGGAGAGAAGCAACCTAGAACTAAGGAGAAACTTCCTGACAGTGAGAACAATTAACCAGTGGAACAGCATGCCTCCAGAAGTTTGGGTGCTACATCACTGGAGGTTTTTAAGAAGAAACTGGGCAGCCCCTTGTCTGAAATGGAATAGGGCAGGGGTAGGCAACCTTGGCTCTTTTATGACTCATGGACCTCAACTCCCAGAATTCCTGAGCCAGCCATGCTGAGGGGAAAGGGAGAAGTTTCCAAGCTGAGCCATGCTGGCTCAGGAATTCTGGGAGTTGAAATCCACGAGTCACAAAAGAGCCAAGGTTGCCTACTCCTGTCCTAAGTCCTCCTGTTCTAAGTGGTGAGCCTCCTGGACCAGGGGTAGGCAACCTTGGCTCTTTTATGACTCGTGGACTTCAACTCCCAGAATTCCTGAGCCAGCCATGCTGAGGGGAAAGGGAGAGAAATTTCCATGCTGAGCCATGCTGGCTCAGGAATTCTGGGAGTTGAAGTCCACGAGTCATAAAGTGGCCTAGGCCTAACTCAGGGGTAGGCGACCTTGGCTTTTTTATGACTGGTGGACTTCAACTCCCAGAATTCCTGAGCCAGCATCGCTCAGCATGGAAACCTCTCCCTTTCCCCTCAGCATGGCTGGCTCAGGAATTCTGGGAGTTGAAATCCACGAGTCATAAAAGAGCCAAGGTTGCCTGCCCCTGGTATAGGGTCTCCTGCCTGAACAAGGGGTTGGACTAGATGACCTCCCAGGTCCCTTCCAGCTCTATTCTGATTGATTGATCCCTGACAGCTTGATCCCTAACCAACTTCATGGTCTGAACTGAATCTGCCACACCCAGCCTGGTCATCGCTTCTTCCCGAAGAGATTAGATGTTTCCAGTTTGAAATGAGCTTGATCACAACAGCCATTTTTAATCCAGAGCTCGTTTCTAGTGAAAGTTGAACCATAGGAAAGGTTGAGCACCAAAGAATGGAGGCCTTTGAACTCTGGTGCTGGAGAGAAGACTCCTGCGAGTCCCCTGGACTGCAAGGCGATCCAACCGGTCAGTCCTGGAGGAGATCAACCCCGATTGCTCTTTAGAAGGCCAGATCCTGAAGCTGAAACTCAAGTACTTTGGCCACCTAATGAGAAGGAAGGACTCACTGGAGAAGAACCTGATGCTGGGAAAGATGGAGGGCAAGAGAAGAAGGGGACGACAGAGAATGAGGTGGCTGGATGGAGTCCCTGAAGCAGTAGGCGTGAGCTTCAATGGACTCCAGAAGATTGTAGAGGACAGGAAGACCTGGAGGAACATTGTCATGGGGTCGCGATGGATCGGACACGACTTCGCAATTAACAACAACAACACACTTCACCACTGGCCTTTCCTAGCTCAGCCATCAAACGAAGTTTCTGTTCACTGCAGTCAATGGGAGTCCCTTCCACACCCAGTGTGTAGTTCCCCACCCGAGGGGAAATAACTTTCAGATTTAGAAACGTTGGAAGCAAGAAGCAAGACAAAGAAAGGAAGGAAAGGGACAGGACTTTGAAAGCCTGCAGATCCAAAGACCAAAATAGCCGGTGCTCTGAATTGTGACAGTGACAATTGAGAAAAAGCGGTTGCTTAATAACTTCGTTGGCGTGGCCGTGTTTTCTGAGGTCGTAGGAGCCCGGCTGGGACAACATTTTGGAACGTCTTGTCATAGATGAAGAAAAGGAAATACAACGCACGACCGCAACGGGGCCCCGGGTTTCTGTCGCTAAGCGAGGCAGGCGCTCAGGGAGTTTTGCCCCAATTTCTGGCAACCGTTGTTAAGTGACTCACTGCAGTTACTAAGTTAGTAACACGTTCGTTAAGCGAATCGGGCTTCTCACGATGACTTCGCTCGTCAGAAGGTCGCCAAAGGGGATCATGTGACCCCAGGACACTGCAACCGTCATAAATATGAGTCAATTGCCGAGCGTCTGAATTTTGTTCACGTGACCGTGGGATGCTGCAACGGTCGTAAGTGTGAAAAGGGGTCATAAGCCACTTTTTCCGGTGCCGTGGCAACTTTGAATGGTGACTAAATGAACTGTTGTAAGTTGAGGACTACCTGTATAAATCCTTTAACTCACAGGCAGGACAAGAAGCAACGGATGGAAACTAACTAAGGATAGAAGCAACCTAGAACTAAGGAGAAAATTCCTGACAGTGAGAACAATTAACCAGGGGAACAGCTGGCCACCAGAAGCGGTGAATGCTCCAACACTGGAGATTTTTAAGAAGAGATTGGACAGCCATTAGGGTCTCTTGCTTGAGCTGGGGGTGAGACTAGAAGACCTCTAAGATCCCTTCCAACTCTGTTATTGCATTGTATTGTATTGTATTGTATTGTATTGTATTGTATTGTATTGTATTGTATTGTATTCTGTTCTGTCCTGTTCTATTCTATTCTTTCATATATTCTATTCTGTTCTGTTCTGTTCTGTTCTGTTCTATTCTATTCTATTCTATTCTATTCTATTCTATTCTATTCTATTCTATTCTATTCAAAAGGCAAGACAAGGAACAATGGATGGAAACTAACCAAGGAGAGAAGCAACCTAGAACTAAGGAGAAAATTTCTGGCTGTGAAAACAATTAACCAGTGGAACAGCTGGCCACCAGAAGTTGTGGGTGCTCCAACACTGGAGGTTTTTAAGAAGAGATTGGACAACCGTGTGTCTGGAATTATACAGGGTCTCCTGCCTGAGCAGGGGGTTGGACTAGAAGACCTCCAAGGTCCCTTCCAATTCTGCTATTCACTGTTTCTCCAACCTTGGACATTTTAAGATATCTGGACTTCAGTTCCCAGAACTACCCAGTCAATTCTGGGAATCGATGTCCAGATGTCTTAAAGGGCCGGAGGTTGGGAAGCACTGCTCTAACTGAACAAAGGGGTAAAGTTATAGTCCGGCTATGAAAATATCTAATCTAGGATTGTCTTCTTCAAACTTGGATGCCTTCCCAATACGTGGAATTCCAAGGCTCACCAGTGTCAACAATGGCCATGTTGCCTAGACAATACTGGGAGGTGGTCCACGGTAGATGTACACATGAAACGGAAAATATGCTTTATTTTTAGCATGGGAGAAAATAATCTCACTGCAAACATTCCATCCACAGGTCTCGTGGGAGAGACGTTCTAATGGGACAAACCAATTATGCAGCCCTAGGAAGGGGGGGAAAGAATAATAAGTGGGTTGTTTTAGTTTTAAAAAGGGCTTTAAGAGGATTGCTCAGACTTGTTCTATGAAACTTCAAATCCATCTGGAGGCTTTGGGGTCCTTGGTCTCCTCTTGAGCTGGGTGGTTTTCTTGCGGATGTTTCTTTGCCCAACTGGGTAACATCATCAGTGCTAGAAGTGAAGAGGGAGGAGAAGGAGAAGAAGGAGAGGAAGAGGAAGAGGAAGAGGAAGAGGAAGAGGAAGAGGAAGAGGAGGAGGAGGAATAGAAGAAGAAGATGAAGATGAAGAAGAAGAAGAAGAAGAAGAAGAAGAAGAAGAAGAAGAAGAAGAAGAAGAAGAAGAAGAAGAAGAAGAAGAGGAGGAGGAGGAGGAGGAGGAGGAAGAGGAGGAGGAGGAGGAGGAGAAGAAGGAGAAGAAGAATAGGAGGAGGAGGAGGAGGAGGAGGAGAAGGAGAAGGAGAAAGAGAGGAAGAGGAAGAGAAGAAGAGGAAGAAGAAGAAGAAGAAGAAGAAGAAGAAGAAGAAGAAGAAGAAGAACAACAACAACAACAACAACAACAACAACAACAACAACAACAACAACAACAACAACAACAACAACTGTGGGGCCATTTATCCAGAATAGTATACTGTAGGGTCTCCTGCTCAATCAGCAACATCGGTCATAGCCGTAATTCGAGGACTGCCTATGTTACATTTAAAAAGCAAAGCAGATGAATAACGTGAAGGAGGCACCGGGCTTTTTTAAAAAAACCAAAAATAGATTTCTCCTATTTATAGAAATTTCTTAGAGGTGTTGAGGATGTGTGGCACGGGAAAGTGGTAACAATCTCTCAATCCTAGAAGCAATTAAAATTCCTGATAAGGGAAGTTATAGTTTCAAAAAGATATTATGGGCTGTAGTGGGTCTGGGCCTAGAACAGGGGTAGGCAACCTTGGCCCCTTCATGACTGGTGGACTTCAACTCCCAGAATTCCTGAGCCAGCCTGGCTCAGCTTGGAAACCTCTCCCTTTCCCCTCAGCGTGGCTGGCACAGGAATTCTGGGAGTTGAAGTCCACCAGTCATAAAAGAGCCAAGGTTGCCTACCCCTGTCCTAAGTCCTCCTGTTCTAAGCGGTGAGCCTCCTAGACCAGGGGTAGGCAACCTTGGCTCTTTTATGACTGGTGGACTTCAACTCCCAGAATTCCTGAGCCAGCCGTGCTGAGGGGAAAGGGATAGGTTTCCCAAGCTGAGCCAGGCTGGCTCAGGAGTTCTGGGAGTTGAAGTCCACCACTCATAAAAGAGCCAAGGTTGCCTACCTCT
The DNA here is from genome assembly GCA_039797435.1 of Crotalus adamanteus. Classification (NCBI taxonomy): domain Eukaryota; kingdom Metazoa; phylum Chordata; class Lepidosauria; order Squamata; family Viperidae; genus Crotalus; species Crotalus adamanteus. The sequence goes on along the minus strand of CM077923.1, from coordinate 90,925,723 downwards.
GGCCTGGGCGTAGGCCGCTTTATCATCAACTCCCAGAATTCAACTCCCAGAATTCCTGAGCCAGCATGGCTCAGCTTGGAAACCTCTCCCTTTCCCCTCAGCGTGGCTGGCGCAGGAACTCTGGGAGTTGAAGTCCATCAGTCATAAAAGAGCCACGGTTACCTAACCCTGCCGCAGCCAGCCTAGAATTCTGGGAGTTGAAGTCCAGGAGTCATAGAAGACCCAAGGTTGCTACCTTTGTCCTAAGTCCTCCTAAGCGGTGAGCCTCCTAGACCAGGGGTAGGCAACCTTGGACTCTGAGGAATTTCTAAGGTGATTCTCCATCCTCCAGGTCATACTAGCAGTACTCCAATATTTGAGGGGCTGCCACAAAGAAGAGGGGGGGGGGGTCAAACTATTCTCCAAAGCACCAGAAGGCAGGATAAGAAACAATGGATGGAAACTGACCAAAGAGAGAAGCAACCTGGAATTAAGGAGAAACTTCCTAACAGTGAGGACAATCAACCAGTGGAACAGCTGGCCACCAGAAATCGTGGGCGCTCCATCACTGGAGCTTTTTAAGAAGAGACTGGACAGTCACTTGTCTGAGAGGGTAGTAGGATCTCCTGCTTGAGCAGGGGGCTGGACTAGAAGACCTCCAAGGTCCCTCCCAGCTCTGTTCTATGTAATGCTGGTCCCAAAGCTCTTTTTTTTTTTTTTTTCAAAAGCCAAGTGGACTTTCTTGTTTTTTTCCTTGAAGACTTTTCCCTTCTCATCCAAGAAGCTCCTTCAGTTGGGAACTTGGCTTCTTGGATGAGAAGCATTTGCCCTTTGAAAAAAAAAGCAACTTTGGGACTTCGGAGAAGCTGGATGGAAAAAGTATGGATGCTTTTGAATGTCGGTGTTCCACTGATTAATTGTTCTCACTGTCTCTCCTTAGTTCCAGGTTGCTTCTCTCCTTGAGGAGTTTCCATCCGTTGCTTCTTGTCCCGCCTTCAGGCGCTTTGGAGAATAGTGGACCCCCTCTTCTTTGTGGGAGCCCCTGAGATATTGGAAGGTGCTATCAGAATTAGAAGGGACCTTGGAGGTCATCTAGTCCAACCCCCTGCTCAAGCAGGAGGCCGTATACCATTTCAAACAAATGGCTGTCCAACCTCTTCTTAAAAACGTCCAGTGATGGAACAACCACAACTTCTGGAGGCGGGTTGTTCCACTGGTTAACTGTTCTGTCAGGAAATTCCTCCTTAGTTCTAGGTTGCTTCTCTCCTTGGTTAGTTTCCATCTGTTGCTTCTTGTCCTGCCTTTAGGTGCTTTGGAGAATAGCTTGACTCCCTCTTCTTTGGGGCAGCCCCTGAGATACTGGAACGCTGCTATCATGTCCCCCCTCGTCCTTCTCTTCATTAAACTGGATGTACCCAATTCCAGCAACGTATGTTTTAGCCTCCAGCCCACTAATCATCTTTATTGCTCTTCTCTGCACGCTTTCTAGAATCTTAACATATTTATTGCTGTTGTTGTTGTTGCTAGCTATGCCCTTCTTTTTTTTGCATGCAGAGCTGAGTACCAATTTGGGGGGGGGGGTGTTGCATTCTGCACCCCAATGATCCCTCAGTTGAGTTTCTCCCTTAGGCAGACCTCAAAGGAAGCTACGCAGAATTGCTGACAAGATTGGAAAAAAATAGAGGAACAGCAGGACTGGTGCTCAGCTCGGGCTGCGGTACTTTTAAATCACACACTTGTTATTTTCCTGCAGCCCATTCATCATGGAAACAGCAGCAGCGTGTCAGGAGAAGCTACAGCCGGGTGGCTGATGATACGGTTTCTGTGCATAAATTCTCCGTCTGTGTCCCAGATCTGAGAAAGCAGCTTGGGCATTCTCACCAGCTCAAAACAGACGGTCAGTCGAGCTATTGATTTATTACAATTGTCACCAGCCTGGTGTCCCAGAGCAGTACACAAAGTTCTTCCTCAAAGACGGGTGCATCTTCACAAAGGGTGCTGAGAAGGGACAGATGATCCTCGGCTTATGGCCACAAGGGAGCCCAAAGCTTCTGTTGCTAAGCGAGAGCTTTGTTAAGTGAATTTTAATAATAGTAATAATAATAATAAGAAGAAGAAGAATGAGAATGAGAATAATGAGAAGAAGAAGAAGAAGAAGAAGAAGAAGAAGAAGAAGAAGAAGAAGAAGAAGAAGAAGAAGAAGAAGAAGAAGAGGAGGAGGAGGAGGAGGAGGAGGAGGAGGAGGAGGAGGAGGAGGAAAGGAGAAGGAGGAGAAGAAGAAGAAGAAGAAGAAGAAGAAGAAGAAGAAGAAGAAGAAGAAGAAGAAGAAGAGGAGGAGGAGGAGGAGGAGGAGGAGGAGGAGGAGGAGGAGGAAAGGAGAAGGAGAAGGAGAAGGAGAAGAAGAAAGAAGAAGAAGAAGAAGAAGAAGAAGAAGAAGAAGAAGAAGATGATGATGATGATGATGATGATGTTGGGAGGGACCTTGGAGGTCATCTAGTCCAACCCCCTGCTCAGGCAGGAAACCCTATACCATTTCAGACAAATGGCTGTCCAGTGTCTTCTTAAAAACTTCCATTGTTGGAGCACTCACCACTTCTGGAGGCAGGTTGTTCCACTGGTTAATTGTTCTCATTGTCAGGAAGTTTCTCCTTACTTCCAGGTTGCTTCTCTCTTTGGTCAGTTTCCATCCGTTGCTTCTTGTCCTGCCTTCAGGCGCTTTGGAGAATAGCTTGACTCCCTCTTCTTCGGGGCAGCCCCTGAGATACTGGAAGATTGCTCTCATGTCCCCCCTCGTCCTTCTCTTCATTAAACTAGACATACCCAATTCCAGCAGCCATTCCTTATATGCTTTAGCCTCCAGTCCCCTAAAATGAACTGTTGTAAGTCAAGGACTTCCTGTATGTGATGTGATGTGATCACGTCCGGTGCCAAGTGGCTAGGATTTCTTAGGACTTCGGACCAGTCCTCACCCTTACGACCATTGCAGCATCCCATGGCCAAAATTCAGTTTGCTTGTCAACCAGCAATGAATTCGGGGGAATTCTGGGAACTGAAGTCCACTGGTTTTAAAGTCGTCGGGGATTTAAAAAAAAAAAAAACACAGCGTTCTCCTGATCCTTCCCAGTTCCCAGAAAGAAAATGGAGCTGGAACCAGGTTTTTGCCACCTACCCTGACGGCCTCAATGAGGTGACCTTTAACAGACATGTTCTCTTCCCCCCCCCCCCATGCCAAAGCCAACGGCTTGGTTCCCACGCCCTCTCTGAGCTGCTTAACTGAGAAGTCTCATAATCCTGTTTCTCTTTGAAAAATATTTCCTCTTAACCCGAACAACCGGGGGAAGCATCGCTTCTCCCAGCCTCCCCGTCTGCTTTCGCCAGCCTCGTTATCTGCAGCTGATTAGATTTCTGTTCCTGCAAAATCTTTGGAAGAAAACAAGCTGGCATGCAACCACCATCGACCGAGTGAGGCCTTCTTCCCTAGCTGAGAACAGAACCCCCAAAACCATGAGAATCACCGAGAGTTTCGTGCCCGGCACGAGGACAATGGCTGAGTTGCATCAATCCGACTGACCACTAGAGGGCACCAACAAGGCGTTCTGTCTTGGTTTGCCGCCCTCTAGTGGCTCCCCCTGGAGTGGTGCAGATCCTCACACCTCGCCGGCTGGCAAAGTTGGAACATTCGGTTCCAGGATTTGCTGGGGTTGTCTCATTTATTTTATATTTTATATAGATTTTATTTATATATATATCACCTTTATTATTATTATTATTGATCATCACACAGTCAGCCAGTTCAGTTCAGACTGAATTTGGCATTCTGTCTACCTATCGAAGGACCTGGGATAGTTGTTGTTGTTGTTGTTGTTGTTGTTATTTTACAAATCTCATTGTTGAAATTCTGGCTGCTGGGGGACCAGGAGAAGTAATTCCCCCCCACTTCTCTGTAAGGTTTTTTTATTTTTCCCAAGCAAAGAAACTGTTTAAATATTTATTTATTTATTAGTTTGTTGGTTGGTTTATTCGTTTATTTATTCATTCAATCAATTTCATTTCATTTCTATAGCCACCCATCTCAGTTAAAGACTCTGGGCGGCTTACAATTCAAAAAATATATTGCACTTGAAATACCAAAAACATTTTTTTAAACAATAATAAAAAAAACTTAAAATAGAACAGAATAACAGAATTGGAAGGGATCTTAGAGGTCATCTAGTCCAACCCTATGCTCAGGCAGGAAACCCTACACCATTTCAGACAAATGGCCATCCAGTCTCTTATTAAAAACTTCCAGGGTTCGAGCATTCACCACCTCTGGAGGCAGGTTGTTCCACTGGTTAATTGTTCTAACTGTCAGGAAGTTTCCCCTTAGTTCTAGGTTGCTTCTCTCTTTGGCTAGTTTCCACCCGTTGCTTCTTGACCTGCCTTCAGGCGCCTTGGAGAATAGCTTGACTCCCTCTTCTTTGGGGCAGCCCCTGAGATACTGGAAGACCGCTATCATGTCCCCCCTTGTCCTTCTCTTCATTAAACTAGACATACCCAATTCCAGCAACTGTTCCTTCTATGTTTTAGCCTCCAATCCCCTTAATCATCTTTGTTGCTCTTCTCTGTACTCTTTCTAGAGTCTCAGCATCTTTTTTACATCGTGGTGACCAAAACTGGATGCAGCATTTCAAGTGTGGCCTTACCAAGGCATTGTAAAGCGGTATTCACACTTATGTGATCTTGAAAACAACAGAGATACCCAAAATAAATACATATAGCAAGCAAGATACAGTACTTGGCAAAGTTGCTGGTCTTTACCTGCCTGGGAAGAAATGCCAGGGTTCCCCTCAAAAGGCAGGAAAATGCCAACGTTACTTTTACACCACGATCTGCAGGCTCAATTAGACCAAAAGAGACTTCAGGCCAGCTCCATCCTGCTCTTCAGCCCACTGTGCTTTCAGAAATGGGATGGATATTCTGAGAGAAATGGACGTACAGCTAGTCCCCCACTTACAACTTTAGAGACCGTTCCAAGTTACAACAGCACTGAAAAAAGTGACTTTCGACTGTTTTTCATGCATCCGTTGCAGCGTCCCCATGATGAAAATTCAGAGGCTTAGCAACTGACTCCTACTTACGACGGTTGCAGTGTCAGGGAGTCACACCCTTTTGCGACCTCCTGACCAACAAAGTTGGCGGGAAGCCCCTTAATTCTCCACAACTATATTATTAATTTAACAACTGCAGGGACTCACTTAACCAGCGTGGCAAGGAAAAGTCGTAAAAATGAGGCAAAATTCCCTTAACAAAACTTCTCACTTAGCAACATAGGTTTTGGGCTCCATTGGGGGCTCCCTGCACTGACTTGACAACTGCCTCGATTTCCCTTACCCAGCGTGGCGAGAGAGGTCGTCAAAAGCGAAGTGTTGATACCACTTTACAAGGCCTTGGTAAGGCCACACTTGGAATCCTGCATCCAGTTTTGGTCACCACGATGTAAAAAAGATGTTGAGACTCTAGAACAGTGGTTCTCAACCTGTGGGTCGGGACCCCATTTGGGGTCGAACGACCATTTCACGGGGGTCGCCAAACAACGCAGTCCGCCATTTTTTTCCCCTTTTCCTTAGCTGTGCTACTCCCTTTTATTCTATTGGCTTTTGAAAGCCAATAGAAGAGACTCTCTTGACTAGAGTCTAATTCTATTGGCTTTCAAAAGCCAATAGGAATTGTCCAGGCTGTCTCTGCCCTGCTGAGCCCGCCAAAAGTCCCATTCTGCAAACGGTGCTGCACCAGTTGAGTAGTCCTCGACTTACGACCGGTTGAGTAGTCCTCGACTTACGACCGGTTGGGGGTCACGGCATTAAAAAGGTTGAGAACCAGTGCTCTAGAAAGCGTGCAGAGAAGAGCAACAAAGATGAACCAGCTGAATCCCATCACTGGACTGGACTGACCGTTATCTGGCTTTTATGCAAGAGATTGGACAACCATTTGTCTGAAATGCTATCGGATCTCCTGCTTGAGCAGGGGGCTGGACTAGAAGATCTCCAAGGATCCCTGCAATTTCTCACTATTTGTAGAAATTGAGAGGTAGTAATCGTATTTGTTCTGGGCCGGAATGGCGAGAATCAGCGGAAGAAGGCTTCATCATTGGAGATTCTCAAGAAGAGAATGGACAACTACTTGCCTGGAATGCTGTAGGATCTCCTGCCTGAGCAGGGGGTTGGACTAGAAGACCTCCAAGGTCCCTTCCAACACTCTTATCCTGCTATCTGTTATCTGCTTCTAATCACACAAGATTTGAGTCTGGGAAGGAATGTTATTTGAGAATGCAAGGCCCGTGTGGATTGCCATGTCTCAACTCACTTGCACCTCCAGTGCTCTGAATAATAATTCAAATATGTCTCAGTTGGACCTTTCATTTATTTATGGTTTGAGATTTACATGCTGCTCCCCTCAGGCTGACTCGGAGAAGCTTACAAATGCCCAAAGAGAGTGGTTTGATTTAGACCGGCAAGATTGTACAAAATCAATAAATAAAAAAACTGAGCACATCCTCTGGTTGGGGAAATTCAAATTGCGTACACCAGGCCTCATTCGGGAATCGAAAGGATAACAAGGTGAAAAGCAAAACGAGTTTGCAAACACACCTCTCTCCATGCAGCGTCTTAAACTGAGGTCTTCCAAATCTGTTGGAAAATCAAATATTTATATTAAACAATTGGTAAAACGAGACGCGCAAGGGAAACAATAGATGTTTTTATGTATTGTAGAGGAATCCTTTATGGTTTCTCTTCCTATTATCAGTCAGCTTAAGAGTGAATTTAGGGCACTGGAGGAAAAAGAATTGATTGCAGAGTTGTATTTCAAGAGTTCAAGAACCAACTTTTTTCAAATAGATAATCCTCAACTTACAGCCACGAACAGAAACAGAATTTCTGTTGCTAAGTTGTGACTTCGGATGATCCCTAAATGCAAATCGAAAACTTAGAATCAACAGAGATGGAAGGGACCTTGGAGGTCCTCTAGTCCAACCCCCCTGCTCAGGCAGGAGACCCTTACTTCCTATGCCACTTTTCACATATGCTTTTACAAGGAGTCCTCAACTTACGCCCATTCATTTAGTGACTATTTGAAATTACAACAGCACAGAAAAAAGGGACTGACAATCGGTTTTTGCACCTAGGACAGTTGCAGCATCCCCAGAGTCAGAGTTGGGGGTTTGGCAACCAATATGCATTTACAATAGTTGCAGCATCCCCAGAGTCAAAGTTGGGGGTTTGGCAACCAATATGCATTTACAATGGGGTGCAGTGTCCCATGATTTATGGTTGCTAAGTAAATCTGGCTTCCCCATTGACTTTGCTTATAAGAAGGTCACAAAAGGGGAACACGTGATCCCAAAATAGTGCAACCATCATAAGTACGAGTCAGTTGCCAAGCGTTGAAGTCCACAAGTCATAAAAGGGTCATAGTTCCCTCACACTGGCTGAGGAATTCTGGGAGCTGAAGTCCACAAGTCATAAAAGGGCCAAGTTGGAAGACCCCTGTCTTAAATCTAACAAACAAAATGGAGGCTGGCTGAGGAATTCTGGGAGTTGAAGTCCACAAGTCATAAAAGGGCCAAGTTGGAAGACCCCTGTCTTAAATCTAACGAACAAAATGGAGGCTGGCTGAGGAATTCTGGGCGCTGAAGTCCACAAGTCATAAAAGGGCCAAGTTTGAAGACCTCTGCTGTTGGGGATGAGTCTGTGTCATCTGCATCTCAAACTGAAGCGCAAATGGCTCCGTTTGAGATACAGACAACACGGACCAATCCCCAACCGCCTGTGCTCATCTTCAACCGTGAAGGGACCCAGGGCACAAAGTATCCTGCCGCCAATAAGGCTCAACACACATTTGCACCACTCAGGTGACCCTGAGGACACAGGTAAAACCTCCAGGCGGCCTCAACGACTCTCTCAAAGAAGGCAAATGACCAGCTGTCTGCAAGAAGTATAAATCCTTCCATTCTCCACCCTCCAGTCAGAGCTGAAGAAGCTTCTGGGATGAGAAGCGAAACGTCTTCAAAGGAAAAACAAGAAAGTCCAGTTGCCTCCTAAAAAAACACTTTTGGAACACCTTCATAAAGCATTTTTATTCCTTTTCTTTTAATGTCCCAGCTCGATTTCTCTGATGCAGAACATTCTCTCCATCCCAAACAGGCAAACTGCAGCTAAAGACAAGCATCAGACGAGCGTTCTTCTGTGCCTAAGCCCTGATTGCGCATAATGGAAGTGAGGAAAACAATGCGCCTGCTTTACGAGCTGCACACAACGTGCCAGACTGCGCCAGGCGTTGACTTAAGGGCACTAGAGGGTGAGTAACAACTCAGTGGCCGGCCAAAGAGAGCTCAACTGGAGATGGAGAATTGCAGGGGAAAATTATTTTTATTTTTATTTCTTTATTTACATTATTTCTCTACCACTCGGTCACGCTGCCTGGGGGTGGCAGATGAACAAAATTAAAACATAGCATCTAAAACAGTGTTTCTCCACCTTGGCCATTTTAAGAGGCGTGCACTTCAACTCCCAGAATTCCCCAGCCAACATATGTAGAAACACTAATCTCAAATAATGCCTCCACTAAACTCACCTTAAAATTATTTAGCAAACCAGAAGAACAAAATAAACTGGTACATATTGGTACATAGACCAGAGGTGTCCAACTTTGACAAATTTAAGATGTGTGGACCTCAACTCCCAGAATTCCCCATTCAGCATATGCTAACTTGGGAATTCTGGGAGTTGAAGTCCATAGTCTTAAATTTGCCAAGGTTGAGAAAACTAATCTAAGATAATGCCTTCACTACACCCACCTTAAAAATTACTCAGCAAAACAGAAGAACAAAATAAACTGGTACATGTTGGTACAGAGACCAGGGATGTCCATTGTGGACAAGTTTATTTAATTGCCTGCACAATTATGTACATAGAGTCCTTGACTTACAACGGGGATCAAAATTCCAGCCATAAGTTGTTAGGATCATAAATCAAGACACCACGTGACTGGACCCAATTTTTCAACCATTTTTTATGGCAGTTGTTAAGCGAATCTTGTGCTTGTAAGTCTGAATTAAACTTTCCTGAATAGACTTTTTTGTTGTTGTTGTTGTTAAAAGATTGGGCATAAGTCAAGGAGTCCTTGTACAGCTTTTCTGTCAAAGAGAATTTGCAACGTATGAAAATTAGATCAAATCAAAAGAAGGGAAGTAAACGATCGGACTGATATTTTCATTTTATCCCCTGCTTTTTCTCTGTTAAGAACTTTGCAAGAGAACAGCGTTTTAAAAATGAAATGAAACGCTCCTCATCCAAACAAGCGGGCTGAAAGACAAGGTTAAAACATATGAAGGACGGTTGCGGGAATTGGGGGTGTCTAGTCTAGTGAAAGGAAGGACTAGGGATGTGACATGATAGCAATGTTCCAGTATCTCAGGAGCTGCCCCAAAGAAGAGGGAGTCAAGCTACTCTCCAAAGCATCTGAAGGCAGGACAAAAAGCAATGGATGGAAACTCATCAAGGAGAGAAGCAACCTGGAACTAAGGAGAAACTTCCTGACAATTAGAATTAACCAGTGGAACCACCTGCCTCCAGAAGCAGTGAATGCTCCAACACTGGAAGTTTTTAAGAAGAGACTGGACAGCCATTTGTCCGAAATGGTATAGGGTTTCCTGCCTGAGCAGGGGGTTGGACTAGATGACCTCCAAGAATAACTGTGTTATCCTGTTAGCGCTAGAAAAGCAAGGAAACAGGACATTTTCAAGAGACTCTTCAGATCTGATCCTGAACTTGTTGTCCTGGTTAGACAACCGTGACAGTGTTTTGATACAATTGAATGAACTCAACTGTCTTATGAAACAGTATCCCTTCTGAGAGAATTCTAGCATATGTGAAGGAGACACGGATTTTGTTTTTGTTCAGACTGAGTTGTTTTCATCCAAAAAATGAATAAAAAACCTCAAATAGAACCAGGGCAGAGAAATAGGGTTCATTGCAAAAGAAACCAATGTATTTGAATTTAATTTAAACCATTAATTCAATAATGGTTTAGTACATAACTCCTTGTAATTTTTAAAAAGTGTTTCTTCTTCTGAAATAATCCATGTTATTATGGTTACTTCTTTATTACCTATCCTTCTATCTATCACATCTATCGATCATACCTATCCAATCCATCCATCTGCATGCATCTATCTATCTATCTATCTATCTATCTATCTATCTATCTATCTATCTATCTATCTATCTATCTAATCTGTATCTCTCTCTCTCTCTCTATCTATCTATCTATCTCTATCTAATCTGTATCCTATCTATCTATCTATCTATCTATATCTATCTATCTAATCTGTATCTCTCTGTCAATCTATCTATCTATCTATCTATCTATCTCTATCTAATCTGTATCCTATCTATCTATCTATCTATCTATCTATCTATCTATCTATCTATCTATCTCTATCTATCTCTATCTCTATCTATCTAATCTGTATCCTATCTATCTAAACTTCCTGACAGTGAGAACAATTAATCAGTGGAACAGCTTGCCTCCAGAAGCAGTAAATGCTCCAACACTGGAAGTTTTTAAGAAGAGACTGGACAGCCATTTGTCCGAAATGGTGTAGGGTTTCCTGCCTGAGCAGGGGGTTGGACTAGATGACCTCCAAGGTCCCTTCCAACTTTACTATTATTATTATTATTATTATCTAATCTGTATCTCTCTATCTGTCAATCTATCTATCTATCTATCTATCTATCTATCTATCTTTTATATCTATCTAATCTGTATCCTATCTATCTATCTATCTAATCTGTATCTCTCTATCTGTCAATCTATCTATCTATCTATCTATCTCTATCTATCTAATCTGTATCCTATCTATCTATTTATCTATCTATCTATCTATCTATCTATCTATCTATCTATCTATGCATCTCTCTAATCTCTATCTAATTTCTGTCTCTAATGTCTAATCTCTATCTATATATCTATCCATCTATCTAATCTCTATCTATCTATCTCTATCTCTATCTATCTAATTTCTATCTCTAATATCTAATCTCTATCTATCTTTTTCTATCTATCTATCTCTACCTAATCTCTATCTATCTATCTATCAGCCCAAAGTCACCCAGCCAGCTTTCATGCCTAAGGCAGGACTAGAACTCACAGTCTCCTGGTGATAGGCTCAAAATCACCCAGTGACTTTCAGGCCTAAGGCAGGATTAGAACTCATGGTCTCCTGGAAACTGGCCCAAAGTCAGCTTTCGTGTCTAAGGCAGGACTAGAACTCACCGTCACCTGGTTTTTAGGCCAGCACCTTACCCACTAACAAAGTGGCTTTCCCTATATACTATCTGTAAATTATCAAGAACCTCTGGATCGTGGCTGCAGAGGAATGAGGTCCGTCCTACCCTCAATAAAAGTAACACTGTCCGTCTCTCCAGCTGGCATCTAGCTGACCACTGTGGAAAAAAGCATGGGTGGATTTTGACTCAATCAGATTCAATCACAATAGATCTGGAAGGGACCTTGGAGGTCTTCTAGTCCAGCCCCCTGCTCAAGCAGGAGACCGTATACCATCTCAGACAAGTGACTGTCCAGTCTCTTCTTAAAAACCTCCAGTGATGAAGCATCTACAACATCTGGAGGCAGGTTGTTCCACTGGTTAATTGTCCTCACTGTTAGGAAGTTTCTCCTTAGTTCCAGGTTGCTTCTCTCCTTAATCAGTTTCCATCCATTGTTTCTTATCTTGCCTTCTGGTGCTTTGCAAAATAAGTCTAGTTTAACGAAGAGAAGGATGAGGGGTGACATGATAGCAGTACTCCAATATCTCAGGGGCTGCCCCAAAGAAGAGGGAGTCAAGCTATTCTCCAAAGCGCCTGAAGGCAAGACAAGAAGCAACGGGTGGAAACTAACCAAAGTGAGAAGCAACCTAGAACTAAGGAGAAACTTCCTGACAGTGAGAACAATTAACCAGTGGAACAACCTGCCTCCAGAAGCGGTGAATGCTCCAACACTGGAAGTTTTTAAGAAGAGACTGGACAGCCATTTGTCCGAAATGGTACAGGGTTTCCTGCCTGAGCAGGGGGTTGGATTAGATGACCTCCAAGTTCCCTTCCAACATTATTATTGTTGTTGTTGTTGTTGTTATTATTATTACTATTAATCTTCTTTGTGGCAAATACTGGAATTCTGCTATCATGTCTCCCCTGTTTCTTCTTTTCTTTAGACTAGCCAAACCTAAGTCCTGCAGCCATTCTTCCTCTGTTTTAGTCTCCAGGCCTTTCATCACTTTAGTTGCTCTTTTCTGCAACTTTTTCCAAGCTCTCAACATCTTTTTTTGTAAGGTGGTGACCAAAACTGAATGCGGTATTCCAGGTGTGGCCTTACTAAATAGGTTTTATTTTATACCAGACTTCATTTTATTGTAGACTTAGGGATTTGATCTTCTCCAGCCCGCCTCTTCTTCTGCCCTTCTTGGAGCTGGAATGTTTTTTCGCTTTCTCTCATCCTAAGAGCATAAAAAAAAAAAAAAATCCACTTCACACAGCACTTGGATATGCCAGCAATGTAAAGAATTTCTCCTTGAGGACTTGGTTCCTGGTACCTGAGCAATTCTCCTGAGCCAGGCCAGAGAAAGCATCCGACAGTTGCTTTGAACTCCGATGTTATATTCCGCAGGGCCCTCGCAAATCAAAAGCTGGGGGCATCTGCTTTTTTTGGGGGGGGGGACCTCCCATCTCTCCAAAAGGCTTGGATGATTTTCAAGGGAAGCCTGGATCCCAGGAGAAAAATCACAGGGCTATAAGAAGCATATTAGCTCGCCCTGATCTTACTTGGCTGATTTTTGTCCAGCTTGCTTTTCCACGCATGCTCTTCCCCCCTCCCTTTTTTTTTTCTCCATAGTCCTTGGCTTACGACCGCCGCTGAGCCCAAAATTTCTGCTGTTAAGTGAGATGTTTCTTCAATGACATTTGCCCCCTTTTATGACCACACTTGTTAAGGGAATCAGCCGCCGTCGTTAAGCCGGTAACCCAGTTGTTAAGTGAATCCAACCTCCCCATTGACTTTGCTTATGAGAAGATTGCCAAAGGGGGGGTCACGTGACCCCAGGACGCTGCGAACTGTCGTAAGTCTGAACCCGTGGCCAAGCCTCTGGATTCTGAGCACGTGATCATGGGGAGGTTGCGACCGTTGTTAAGTGTGAAAAACGGTCCTAAGTCCCTTTTTTCAGTGCCCTTGCAACTTTGAACGGTCACTAAAAGGAACCATAGTAAGCCAAGGACTATCTGTATTTTAAAAAAGCGAAGGACACTTTCACTTTACAAACTAAGTTAAGAGAATTCCTGACACGAAAATGAGCTGGTGATCAAAGTATTTTGTTGAGTCCGTGGCGGGAAAACAGACACGAGAAGCAGCTGGAGTTCTCAGTTTCTTTTATTCAGCGTTCAGCTTACAGGAAGATGGCTTCAGCCTCGCCCAAACGCCTCGCAGCCTCTTATATAGGCAACTCCCGGGTAAATGGGTTACTTTTCCCGCGCCAGCACCCGCGCATGCGCACGGCGCTGGCGACAGCCTGTCTGGTCCCGGGCAGCTTTGCACCTGCCCGGGACTGCCTGCAAACGCCCGAGCCGTTTGCAAAGGCTCGGGACATAACATATTTCATATCAAATTCGTTCGTTTAACTTTCTGGACCAAGGTTATATTATTTTAACATTTTGCTTAACATTAGTAGCACAATGCTGCAGCTGCCAAAAAAGCCAACCCAGTGCTAGGCTGCATTAACAGAGGGATAGAATCAAGATCATGTGAAGTGTTAATACCACTTTACAAGGCCTTGGTAAGGCCACGCTTGGAATACTGCGTCCAGTTTTGGTCACCACGATGGAAAAAAGATGTTGAGACTCTAGAAAGAGTACAGAGAAGAGCAACAAAGAGGATCAGGGGACTGGAGGCCAAAACATATAAGGAACGGTTGCTGGAATTGGGGATGTCTAGTTTAATGAAGAGAAGGACGAGGGGGGACATGAGAGCAGTGTTCCAGTATCTCAGGAGCTGCCCCGAAGAAGAGGTAGTCAAGCTATTCTCCAAAGCACCAGAAGGCAGGACAAGAAGCAACGGATGGAAACTAACCAAAGAGAGAAGCAACCTGGAACTAAGGAGAAACTTCCTGACAGTTAGAACAATTAACCAGTAGAACAACCTGCTTCCAGAGGTGGTGAATGCTCCAACACTGGAAGTTTTTAAGAAGAGACTGGACAGCCATTTGTCTGAAATGGTATAGGGTTTCCTGCCTGAGCAGGGGGTTGGATTAGATGACCTCCAAGGTCCCTTCCAACTTTATTATTATTATTATTATTATTATTATTATTATTATTATTACTACTACTACTACTATTACTATTACTACTATTATTACTATTATTATTATTACTTACGACCATTGCAGCATCCCCAGAGACACGCGATCAACATTCAGATGCTTGGCAACTGACTCGTCTTTATGACGGTCGCAGCGATCCCCTTTTGCGACTTTCTAACCAGCAAAGTCAAATGGGGGAAGCGAGAGTCACTTAACAACCATGTTACTAACTTATTAACTGCAGTGATTCACTTCAGAAAGGTCATAAAATGAGGCAAAACTCATTTAACAAATGTCTCCTTTAGCGACAGAAATGTTGAGCTCAGTTGCGGCTGTTAAGTCAAGGACTCTCTGTATATCTTTCTGTTTTGCTTAATGGTGGGATCACCAAGTTTGTTTTCTTTTATCTGACTCCTGCCTTCCATCTTCAAGGGAGTTTATCATGTGCAAAAAAAAAAAAAAAATGGAAACAAAAAGCACAGCCGTGCTAATCAAGCGCTTTTGCTTAATTAAACACTAATTAAACATTCTGGCTTGCATGATTTCTGCAAGGTAATCAATATCATTTGACACACAAAGAACATTAAAAGAGTCTAATAGCAACTCTTAAAAATGGCTTGGGAAACTAGAGACGATGCCATGAAAAAGTAGCTGTTTTTTTTTTTAATTGAATTTATTTTGAAGTCCAACAGAAGGCAATATAGCATAAAAAACATTTCATTTTGTTGATCTCAACAAAGTAACGTTTCAACATATGCTTAATTCACATTGGGGGGGGGAAATAGCAATGGTAATACTTTAAATACCCTGTTTCAGTTATTTTGGTATTCTTTATATTATAACATACACTTTAATCTGCCAGAAATATATTAATTTGGCTGGACTTGCAATTTGTTTGTCGTTATTTGCCAGAGTAGAAACATGCCAAGTCACTCAATTAAATACAATTTCTCACATTTCTGCGATATTATTTCTTTTTCTCCTACAGTGAAATGAAATTACTTCTTTGCAAGGGGACTCTCGGCCTATGCTCAGGTTGACATATTGTTTTAAAGGTCGCTTCATAGCAGACAGAAAAGGCCCTTTAAAACATCTGAGCTGCAGCCTGAAGCTTGCTTAACTCTAAACCTGACTTAAGAAAATAGAAAATCAATTTGAGAGAGAGAGAGAGAGAGAAGAAGAAGGAGGAGGAGGAGGAGGAGGAGGAGGAGGAGGAGGAAAGAAAGAAAGAGAGAAAGAAAGAAAGAAAGAAAGAAAGAAAGAAAGAAAGAAAGAAAGAAAGAAAGAAAGAAAGAAAGAAAGAAAGAAAGAAGGGGGAGAGAGGGAAAAAGAGAAGGAATTAGAGAGAGAGAAAGAGAGAAACAAAGATATGAAGAGAGAAAGAGGGAGAGAGAGAGAGAGAAACAGACAGGAAAAGAAGAGGAGAGAGAGAGAAAGAGAGAAACAGAGAGAGAAAGAGAAAGAAAGAGGGGGAGAGAAATAGAACGAGAGAGAGAGAGAGAGAAAGGGGGAACAGAAAGAAAGAATTAGAAAGAGAAAGAGAGGGAAAAAGAGAGGGAAGGAGGAAGGAATTAGAGAAACAAAGAGAGAAACAAAGAGATGAAGAGAGAAAGAGGGAGGGAGAGACAGAGAAAGAGAGAGAGAAAAAAAACAGACAGGAAGAAAAGAAGAGAGAGAGAGAGAAAGACAGAGAAACAGAAAGAGAGAGAAAGAGAGAAAGAAAGAGGGGAAGAGAAAAAGAACGAGAGAGAGAGAAGGGAAAGAAAGAAAGAAAGAAAGAAAGAAAGAAAGAAAGAAAGAAAGAAAGAAAAAGAAAGATGCTTCATCACTAGAGGTTTCCAAGAAGAGACTGGACAGTCATTGGTCCAGACTGGCATACAGTCTCCTGCTTCAACAGGAGGCTAGACTAGAAGACTACCAAGGTCCCTTCCAACTCTTGGTTTTATTCTGCCGTCTGAGTGACATCCACGGAATCGCCCGGACTAAAAAAAAAATCCACGATCCTTCACTCCAATCTCATTTTTGGAAAACCGTGTGTGTCCCCCACCCCCACCCCAGCATTTCGCCTCGTTCACTTTCCTCCTAAGCTGTCCCTTTGCTCCTCGCGCAGGTGGCCAGGAGGGTCTCCTGCTGCTCTCCTGGGATGACCTCTGGGCTCTGCTTCCCAGCTGGGCTATTTTCTTTTAATTATCCAGCCAGCCCAAAGCACTTCTCTCTCCCAAAACTTTTGTGCTGGCTGGCTGGCCAGTCTTCTCCTTCGCAGCCGAGACAGGCTGAGTTGACTCATCGGTTCACTTAATTAGTTTAGTTTCTCCCCCCCCCCTCCAAGCCACAAAAACAACACTGGGCTCTCTCGGTGTCCAGCGTGTGCCCAGCTGTAGCCGGAGAGGCCCGTTCTGCCAACTTCAGCAAGACTTGAGCCGCTGCGGACCTGCACTCAGCAAAATTAAGTGCTTGCAAAGCAGAGGTGGTGGTGGGGTGGGGGGTGTAGCTAGGTGTGGACCTGCAGGAGGAGGCCCGTTGTGGGTCAGGGCGATAGGGTAGATGGAGACCAGTTCCCAGAAGAGCAAGGCAGGGGGGGAAAGGTAGGTGTAGCTGGAGGAAGGCGCCACAAATGGGATTAGGGCAGATTTCAAAGGCATCCAAGCTATGTAAAGTGGGGCGCAGGGATCCCTAAATATCTACAGACCCCTTGCATCCTGAACATATAATAATAATAATAAGAAGAAGAAGAAGAAGAAGAAGAAGAATAGGAAGAGGAAGAGGAAGAGGAAGAAGGAGAAGGAGAAGGAGAAGGAGAAGGAGAAGGAGAAGGAGAAGAAGAAGACGTGGCAGTGCCTGGAGACAGCAGAACAGAAGAGAAAGAACTGGAGAAGATAACAAAATACAAAGACCTACAAAGAGAAATAGAAAGACTGTGGCAAAAGCAAGCAAGGGTAGTACCAATAGTAATAGGCACCTTGGGTGCAATCCCAAAACAACTGGAGCACCACTTGAACACCATCATTGGCACTGACAAATTCGCCATTAGTCAATTGCAAAAGGCGGCCTTACTAGGAACTGCTTCCATCTTGTAACGATATCTGTAATACCATCAAATATCCACATATGCCTATCCCAGGTCCTGGGTAAGGACTCGATAGGTAGACAAAATGCCAAATCCAGTCTGAACATCTGGCTGACTGTGCGATGATTATTATTATTAATAATAATAATAATAATAATAATAATAATAATAATAATAATAATAATAATAATAATAATAATAATAATAATAATAATAATAATAATAATAATAATAATAATAATAGAAAATGATAAAATTAAACTGCTCTGGGACTTCAGAATTCAAACAGACAAGCACCTGCAACATAACACCCCAGACTTAACAATTGTCGATAAGAAAGACAAAAAAGTCTGGATAGTGGACGTGGCAGTGCCTGGAGATAGCAGAATAGAAGAGAAAGAACTGGAGAAGATAACAAAATACAAAGACCTACAAATAGAAATAGAAAGACTGTGGCAAAAGCAAGCAAGGGTAGTACCAATAGTCATAGGCTCCTTGGGTGCAATCCCAAAACAACTGGAGCACCACTTGAACACAATTGGCATTGACAAATTTGCTATTAGTCAGTTACAAAAGGCGGCCTTATTAGGAACTGCTTCCATCCTGCGATGATATCTGTAATACCATCAAACATCCACATCTGCCTATCTCAGGTCCTGGGTAAGGACTCGATAGGTAGACAAAATGCCAAATCCAGTCTGAACATCTGGCTGACTGTGCGATGATCAATAATAATAATAATAGCAGGAAAATTGAAGAAAGAGACCGAGGGACTAATTCTGGCTGCACAAGACCAAGCCTTAAGGAAAAATGCATACAAAGTCAAAATTGAGAAGACAGCAACAGACAGTAAGTGCCGCCTATGCAAAAAAGCTGAAGAAACAGTGGACCACTTGGTAAGCTGTTGCAAGAAGATTGCACAAACTGATTACAAGCAGTGGCATGACAAAGTAGCAACAATGGTGCATTGGAAGATCTGCAAAAAATATCATTTGCCTGTAAGCAAAAACTGGTGGGATCATAAAATAGAGAAAGTCATAGAAAATGATAAAATTAAACTGCTCTGGGACTTCAGAATTCAAACAGACAAGCACCTGCAACATAACACCCCAGACTTAACAATTGTCGATAAGAAAGACAAAAAAGTCTGGATAGTGGATGTGGCAGTGCCTGGAGATAGCAGAATAGAAGAAAAAGAACTGGAGAAGATAACAAAATACAAAGACCTACAAATAGAAATAGAAAGACTGTGGCAAAAGCAAGCAAGGGTAGTACCAATAGTCATAGGCTCCTTGGGTGCAATCCCAAAACAACTGGAGCACCACTTGAACACCATTGGCATTGACAAATTCGCTATTAGTCAATTGCAAAAGGCGGCCTTATTAGGAACTGCTTCCATCCTGCGACGATATCTGTAATACCATCAAACATCCACATCTGCCTATCCCAGGTCCTGGGTAAGGACTCGATAGGTAGACAAAATGCCAAATCCAGTCTGAACATCTGGCTGACTGTGCGATGATCGATAATAATAATAATGTTGGAAGGGACCTTGGAGGTCATCTAGTCCAACCCCCTGCTCAGGCAGGAAACTCTATAGACCTACACCCTTACAAATAAGTAACATATAAATATTAATCGCTGCCCATTTTGAATATATAATGGAAGGAGGAAGCTTTAGAGTTCGCAAGGTTAATACTGTATGGAACAAAGCTGTGACTGAATCTGGATGTTCTGCTTCGGACACCATGGAGCCCCCTCCTCCCGGAAGGGAACAAGGAAAACAGGTGGTGGAGAGGATGTGTAGTGTCCCAAACAATCTTGCGGACCCTGCTCAAGCAACGCTTCTGTGCCATGTCCTGGACTGAAGGGAGTGATCTGCCAATGATCTTTTCTGCTGTCCTCACCACTCTCTGCACCGCCTTCCTGTCTGAAGCAGGGATGCTTCCAAACCAGACTATGATGCTGTAGGACAGGATGCTCTCGATCGTCCCTCTGTAGAAAGTGGTCAGGACAGGGGAAGGAAGATGTGCTTTTGTTGTGCGACGCAGAAAATGCAGACACTGCTGTGCCCGCTTCACCAGTGTCTCACTGTTGAGGGACCAAGCCAGCCTACTCGCTAGCTGCACACCCAGGAATTTGGACGCTGGTAACCATCTCCACAGGTGAATTATATTATTCATTGCAAAGGGCTTTGTTTGGGACACTGTGAATTTTCCAAAACCTGGGCCATGCAAGGAGGAAGAAAATACCTTTATCAAAACTACTTCAAGGAAGCAAATACAACCCTGAGCCATAACACCCAGGGCAGCCAATGTACCTCAAAACAAACCTTAAAAAAAACCCTCTCCACACTTGCAAAGCCAGACGGCTTCTGTTGTTGAGGCTGCATTTATATTCTCTCCAAGTAGAGTTGAGGCTTCGTTCATCTGGAGTCTAATTTGCTCGCGTCTAGTCCAAATCGTCTCACTTTGGAAAGAAAAAGAAAAAACAAAAACAAGTGACACTGAAAATAAATAACACGGGAAACTGACATTTTTGTGCACTTCTGAATAGAGCTGGCTGGGCATAAACGTTGCGTCTTTTTTACGGTATTCACCACAGACAGTGGAATCCAAGAGTCGGGCGTTCTCAATGTGCAACTATCATCATTTAGCCACTTCGAAATTGCAACGGCACTGAAATAGTGATGTACGGCCGGTCCTCACACCTATGACCATCGCAAAAAACCTCCAAGCGATCAAATCTGAACATTTGGCAACAGGCATGGATTTATGACTGTTGCAGCATCACAAGGTCACGTGATCACCTTTTGCGACCTTCCAAGTCAGCTTCGACAAGCAAAGTCAATGGGCAAAGCCCAAATTGGATGTGACTCATTTAACAGCTGTCTTGCTTAACAGCGCAAATTTTGATCGCAAGTCAAGGACGATGTGTGCTTTGCTGGAAATTTCTAAAAAAATAAACTAATTCCAGAGACTGTAATCATGATACTAAATCACCGAGATGCTTAATCACTCAACAACAGGGGTCTTCAAATTTGGCCCTTTTATGACTTGTGGACCAACTCCCAGAATTCCTCAGCCAGTGTGCCTTGAAGTCCACAAGTCATAAAACTTAGCCCTTTGATGACTTGTGGACTTCAACTCCCAGCATTTGAAGACTCCTGTCTTAAATCTAACAAACAAAATGGAGGCTGGCTGAGGAATTCTGGGAGTTGAAGTCCACAAGTCATCAAAGGGCCAAGTTTGAAGACCCCTGTCTTAAATCTAACAAACAAAATGGAGGCTGGCTGAGGAATTCTGGGAGTTGAAGTCCACAAGTCATCAAAGGGCCAAGTTTGAAGACCCCTGTCTTAAATCCAACAAACAAAATGGAGGCTGACTGAGGAATACTGGGAGTTGAAGTCCACAAGTCATCAAAGGGCCAGGTTTGAAGACCCCTGTCTTAAATCTAACAAACAAAATGGAGGCTGACTGAGGAATTCTGGGAGTTGAAGTCCACAAGTCATCAAAGGGCCAGGTTTGAAGACCCCTGCTCAACAGCAACAATGGCCAGATACATAATATAAATCTTTTTTTCTTCCTAAATCCGCCAATTGGGCTGTAAAAACAATTCACAAGTTCGCTGATGGATCTGGTTAAGCGTTTTGGTGAACAAGCCAATATTTCCTGAATTGATGGAGAAACAAGGTGGAAGGAAAGTCCAAAGGCGGCTGATCTCTTCAAGTAGAGAAGCGGTTGGAATGGCTTCCTCCATTTTTCACGTTGGCCAGAAAGTTACAGAAGGCAGGAATGGCAAGAACAAATTGTAGGGAAATATAAAAACAAAATGTCCCGTGAATGGAATGTTCCAGAGTTCTGTGGAATGTTCTGGTGTTCTCCGGAATGTTCCAGAACATTCCCTTCCCGTTTTATTTTTATTTTATTTTTTTGCACATTCCTTGCTTTTTGATATTCCCTGATCTGAAAAGCTGGAGAAGAATGCATCTCCAAGTTGCCAAAGGTTATTTGCAGTACTAGAAGTGACTCAAAATTCCCTGTTAAAGTGCTCCTACGTAGCTCTCCTAATCGCTGACATGAATATATATATCCCCATCAGAATGGAAACCGAAAACCAAAAACACTTGCTTGGATATTCTGCAAAGGATGGCAGAGCAGGGGGAGAAGAAAAAAACACTCAATTTTGCAAAGCTTGGGGGGGGGGGAAATATTTCAAATATGCCAGGGAGTAAAGGGAGGTGTTTTTTTTATTTTAAACAGGCAATTCAGGACTATTTGTCCTTGTCTGGAATCCAAATTTCTGCACTCTTGAAATATCATGGACCCAATTAGTTCATGGCTTTGTGTTCCCACACAAGGTCCATCCAGTTTCGTTTAGAAAGTTCGCCCAGAGTTGTTCCAGAGTAGATGAAATTTCAGGGTTTTAGAAGTAATAAAACCCCTTCCAGTTGAGTGGCTATTGATAGCCCATTCATTCGTGCATAAAATAGAGGGCAGAAGAGCAGAGTTGGGACCTCAGAGGTCTTCTAGTCCAACCCCCTGTTCAAGCACAAGACCCTTTACTCTTTCAGACAAATGTCTGTCCGGTCCCTTCCTGAAAGCCTCCAGTGATGGAGCACCTACAACTTCTGAAGGCAACTTCTGTTCCACTGATGGTTCTCACTGTCAGGAAATTTCTCCTTTAATTCTACGTTGGGTCTCTCTTTGACAAGTTCCCCTCTGTTCCTTTTTCTCCTGTCCTCAGGGGCTTTGCAGAATAAGTTGATATTGGCATAGATCAAGTTCCCATTCCCATTTTTAAGAAGAGACTGGACAGCCATTCGTCTGAAAAGGTATAGGGTTTCCTGCCTGAGCAGGGGGCTGGACTAGATGACCTCCAAGAAGAAAGAAAGGGGGGGATCGAGTATTCTCCAAAGCACCTGAAGACAGGACAAGAAGCAATGGATGGAAACTAACCAAGGAGAGAAGCAACCTAGAAATAAGGAGAAACTTCCCGACAGTTAGAACAATCAATCAGTGGAACCGTTTGCGTCCAGAAGTTGGGGTGCTCCATCTCTGGAGATTTTTAAGAAAAGATTGGACAACCATTAATCTGAAAGGGTATAGAGTCCCCTAAACAGATATAGGGGGTTGGACTAAAAGACCTCCAAGGTCCCTTCCAACTATTCTATTCTATTCTATTCTATTCTATTCTATTCTATTCTATTCTATTCTATTCTATTCTATTCTATTCTATTCTATTCTATTCTATTTTATTCTATTCTATTCTATTCTATATTTTCTATTCTATATTTTCTATTCTGTTCTATTCAATTCTATGTTTTCTATTCTATTCTATTCTATTCTGTTCTGTTCTGTTCTATTCTATACTTTCTATTCTGTTCTATTCTATTATTTTCTGTTCTATATTTTCTATTCTGTTCTATTCTATTATGTTTTGTTCTGTTCCATATTTTCTATTCTATATTTTCTATTCTATTCTATTCTATTCTATTCTATAGTTTCAACTGGGAAATTATAAGCATAGATCAAGCCAAATCCAAAACGCTAGGATGGAAACTAACCAAAGAGAGAAGCAACCTGGAAATAATTTTCCTGACAATGAAAACAATCAATCAGTGGAACTGCTTGCCTCCAGAAATTGGGGTTGCTCCATCCCTGGAGTTTTTTAAGAAGAAATTGGACAACCATTAACCTGAAAGGTGATGGAGTCCCCTAAAACGGTATAGGGGGTTGGACTAGAAGACCTCCAAGGTCCCCACTCGGTTATTCTGTTATTCAAGCTGCTGAGCTTAGGGAAAAGCCAGTCCCTCAGCAATGCCGAGAATTTAATTGCCCTTTTCTTCACCTCTCCTGCCTTCTGCTCTTCAGATATTCAGCTCAAAGGGAGTGGAGGTGCACAGTTCAGGGGCATCAAACCGACCACACCATGCTCACACCACAAGCCGCATTTCTCACTCCTTGCTCTGCAAAATACCAGCTTTCCAATCACTATAATTTATGTGCGCCTGGTTCCCATGCACCCAGATTGGACGTGCCTTTTACACAGGGCCCCACTTTGTACCAGTTCCCATGTGATAAGGATTTGGGGAAAGGGAGGGTCAGCTAGAGTTTGACTCAGCTCCCTGAAATGTGGGTAGTAATTGCTCTGCACCCTCCTGTCCGCATTCTTTCCAGGTGCTTCAGCTAGTGGGGGGGGGGAGAGAAAAAAAAAAACCCCAAACCTGCAGCCTTCAGATCCAGAAGTGGCTTTCTTGAGTTGCACACGCTCTTGTTAACAAGGGCAGAGGCCAGCGTCTTCCACTGCTAAGTGGAGCCCCAAATGGAAAAGGTGTTTTAAGTGTTTTTTTTATGAAATCTCCCATTTTCTGCCTCTTTTTCTATATATTTCTTTTCTCTGTAGCTGCTTCCAAGGAATTGTTAGAACGATGTAAGTAGGGCTTCCTTCCTTCCTACCTACCTTTCTTCCATCTCTTCCCTCCTTCCCTTTCTCTTTTTCCTTCCTTCCTTCCTTCCATCCCTTCCCTTCTTCCCTTTCTCTTTTTCCTTCCTTCCTTCCTTCCATCCCTTCCCTTCTTCCCTTTCTCTTTTTCCTTCCTTCCTTCATTCCTTTCTTCCATCACTTCCCTTCTCCCCTTCCCTTTCCCTTTTCCTTCTTTCCTTCCTTCCTTCCTTCTTTCCATCCCTTCCCCTCCACCTTCTCTTCCCCTTTTTCCTTCCTTCCTTCCTTCCTTCCTTCCTTCCCTCCCTCCATCCCTTCTCCCCTTCCCTTTCCCTTTTCCCTTCCTTCCTTCTTTCTTTCTTCCTTCCTTCCTTCTCCTTCCCTTCTCCTCCCTTCTCCCCTCTCCTTCCTTCCTTCTCTCATCTCCCTCCCTCCCTTCCTTCCTTCCATCCATACTTCTTTCCTTCTTCACTTCCCTGTTCCCCATTCCGTTCTTTCTTTCTTTCTTTCTTTCTTTCCTTCCTTCCTTCCTTCCTTCCTTCCTTCCTTCCTTTCTTTCTCTTTTCAATGGTGTTGTAATGTCCAACGGTCTTTAAATGGTTGTAAGGCGAGGACTACCTGGACAAGCCACCAAGAGGCTCTCAGCTGCAAAAGGCCGGAATCAAATCAATAAAATAAGCGAATTCACTCTTATTTTAAAAGCATGGTTTCTGTTCTGTGTCTTCTAGAACATTCCCAGCAAAGGCATCCAATCTTCTCTCGTCGTCAAACCGTCATTTTTCATTAGTTGCCTGCAAATGTTGGTGCTGGTCCTTTGTGCCAAGCTGGCCTGGCGGGTCCAGGGAGAAAAGGCCAGATGGCTGCACTCTCTTTTATATTCCAGAGGAAATATTTCCATATTTCATACGGCCTGGTTACTGGAAGGGCCACCTGTTTCCTATACGGGTGGTCCTCGGCTTACAACCATTCGTTTAGCGGCCGCTCAAACTCAGAACGACGCTGAAAAAGAAGGGGCCAGTCCTTGCACGTGTGACTGTGGTAGCATCCACATGGTCACAGGATCAAAATCTGGGTGCTCGGAAAGCAGCAGGTGTGTTCACGAGGCTTGAAGCATCCTGCGCTGACGTGATCCTCGCCACTTGCAAGCTCCCCAGTCGGTTTCTGACATGCAAAGTCAGTGGGGGAAGCTGGAGTTGTTTAAGGACCAGTGATGGATTCCATGAAAGAACTGCAGGGATTTGCTTAATAACTGTGGCCAAAAAGGTCATGAAATTAGGTGTGATTTAGTTAACAGCCACATTGCTTAGGAGTGGACATTTTGGTGGTTCTTCTTCTTCTTCTTCTTCTTCTTCTTCTTCTTCTTCTTCTTCTTCTTCTTCTTCTTCTTCTTCTTCTTCTTCTTCTTCTTCTTCTTCTTCTTCTTCTTCTTCTTCTTCTTCTTCTTCTTCTTCTTCTTCTTCTCCTTCTTCTTTTCCTTCTCCTTCTCCTTCTCCTCCTTCTCCATATTTTCTATTCTATTCTATTCTAGTCCATATTTTCTATTCTATTCTATTCTATTCTATTCTATTCTACTCTACTCTACTCTACTCTATTCCACTCTATATTTTCTATTCTATTCTATTCTATTCTGTTCTGTTCTGTTCTGTTCTGTTCTATTCTGTTCTACTCTACTCTACTCTACTCTACTCTACTCTACGCTATTCTATTCTATTCTATTCCACTCCATATTTTCTATTCTATTCTATTCTATTCTATTCTATTCTATTCTATTCTATTCTATTCTATTCTACTCCATATTTTCTATTCTATTCCACTCTATATTTTCTATTCTATTCTATTCTATTCTATTCCATATTTTCTATTCTATTCTATTCTATTCTATTCTATTCTACTCTACTCTACTCTACTCTATTCCACTCTATATTTTCTATTCTATTCTATTCTGTTCTGTTCTGTTCTGTTCTGTTCTATTCTACTCTACTCTACTCTACTCTATTCTATTCTATTCTATTCCACTCCATATTTTCTATTCTATTCTATTCTATTGTATTCTATTCTATTCTATTCTATTCTACTCTACTCTACTCTACTCTACTCTACTCTACTCTACTCTACTCTACTCTACTCTACTCTACTCTACTCTGTCCTGCTCTGCTCTATTCTGTTTTGTCATGTTCTGTTCTAGTCAGCTCTATCCTATTCTTCTGTATACTGTTCTGTTCTGCTCTGTTCCATTCCATTCTGTCCTCTCATGTCCTGTCCTGTCCTGTTCTGCTTTATTCTATTCTATACTATACTCTTCTGCTTTGCTTTGCTTTGCTGTCCTCTGTTCTGCTTTGTTCTGTTCCATTCCGTTCTGTCCTGTCCTGTCCTGTCCTGCTATGCTATTCTATAGCACACAAAGCACCCAGTTTATATGATGAACAAGCATTGATAGGACTTCCCTTCAAACTTTCCACATGAATCTCACTGAGATTTAAAAACTCTTCACGCTTTGATGGCTGTAAACCTATTTATGTTTGCTGGTTTATTTGTTTTTCCAGCACACATCAAGCTGAGCCAACAAACCTGGGACTTAAAATAACCCAACTTTCATTTTATCAATAGCAGGAAAGGAAACACCTTGTGGGAGTTTTTGGGCTAAAAAAAAAATAAATAAATGATGTGGCTAAAGAGAAGTCAAACTCCAGGGCGGTGCAGATCCTGAAAGGCCAAAAAAATATGAATAAAAGAAGAAGAGAAAATAGATCTCCCCTGAATTCTTCGGTCCACTTCCTTACCAAGAAACCTCACCCAATGAAACAGAAATCCGACGAAATAAATTTAAAACTATACAGGTAATCCTCCCCTTAATGGTAATTTGTTTCGTGACCATTTGAAGTTACAACGGCCCTGAAAAATGTGACTTACGGCCCTTTTTCACACGTATGACCGTTGCCGCCTCCCCCTGGTCACGTGGTCAAAATTCAGATGCTAGGCGACTGACTCGTACGTATGACGGTCACAGCGTCCCAGGGGATCATGTGATCGACGTTTGAGGCCTTCTGACAAGCAAAGTCTACGGGGGGGGGAAGCTGGATTCCTTTAACCACCTTATTGCTAACTTAATCGCTGCCGTGATTCGCAGCAACGACTGTGGCGAGAACGGTCATACAACGGGGCAAAACTCATTTAACCACCATCTGGCTTAGCAGTGGAAGTCTGGGGCTCCGGGTGTGGTTGTTGTTTGCCTGCAGCCAGGTACACAACATCGTTCCGTGCTTCAGAGAATGTTCCAAGCAAAGGGCAAGGTTGGGATTTATCATCTGCCTGCTTGAAAGAAAGGGATTCATCGGAATCCACCCTGGCTTATATCAGGGATGGCCGGGACCCGGAGGGTGGTCTACCATTAGCAGGTTTCTGCTGGGAGTTGCCCAGTGTTGATTTATGAAGATGAGGCTGGTTTTGTGTGCCTGTGGCTGTCTCTCTCTCTCTCCTTCCCCAGGGAGCTCCTGATGCAGTTTGTGGAACAAAGGGCTGTGTTTACAATGATGCTGTCCAGACCTTTAGGTTTGCCTTCACCCCCATCCCATCCCATTATTTGCCTCCATGGCAACCATACATTCTCCACTTAGGCATCAAAGAAGGCTTTGTTGCTCCTTCAGCCTGCCTGAGAGAGGGGGGGGGGATGGAGGGAGGGAGGAAGGAAAGAGAGAGAAAGAGAGAGAGAGAGACAGAGAGAGGGAAGAAAGGAAGAAGGAAGGAAGGAAGGAAGGAAGGAAAGAGAGAAAGAGAGAGAGAGACAGAGAGAGGGAGGGAAGAAAGGAAGAAGGAAGGAAGAAGGGAAGGAAGGAAGGGAAGAGAGAAAGAGAAAGAGACAAAGAGAGAGAGAGAGGAAGAGAGAAAGAAAAAGGGAGGGAGGGAGGGAAGGAGGGAAGGAAGGAAGGAAAGAGAGAAAGAGAGAGAGAGACAGAGAGAGGGAGGGAAGAAAGGAAGAAGGAAGGAAGGAGGGAAAGAAGGGAAGAGAGAAAGAGAAAGAGACAGAGAGAGAGGAAAAGAGAAAGAAAAAGGGAGGGAGGGAAGGAGGAAGGAAGGGAAGGGAGAGAAAGACAGAGAGAAAGAGAGAAAGACAGAGAAAGAGAGAGAGAAAAGGGGAAGAGAGAAAGAGAGGGAGGGAGGAAGGGAAGAGAGAGAGAAAGAGAGGGAGAGAGGGAGGGGAGAGAGAGAGAGAAAGAAAGGGAGAGGGGAAGAGAGAAAGAGAGATGGAGGAGGAAAACAGAGGGAGGGAGGAAGGGAGAGAGAGGAAAGAGAGAGGGACGGAGGGAGGGAAGAGAGAAAGAGAGAGAAAGAGAGAAGGGGAAGAGAGAAAGAGAGGGAGGGAGGAAGGGAAGAGAGAGAGAGGAAAGAGAGAGGGACAGAGGGACGGAGGGAGGGAAGAGAGAGGGGGGGGGAGAGCATGTCATTCTCCACTCTCAAGAGATGCTCCCTGCACTGATGTGGTAACAGATAAAAGTATTAGTACCGCTTTATAAAGCCTTAGTAAGGCCACACCTGATATACTTTATCCAGTTTTGTTCACCACATTACAAAAAAGATGTTGAGACTTTGAGGGGGGGAAGCGCAGAGAAGAACAACTATGATTAAGGGTCTGGAGACTAAAATATATGAAGAACGGTTTCCGGAACTCAGCACAGCTAATCTAGAGAAAAGAAGGACTAGGGGGGACCTAGTAGCAGGGCTACTTCTCAGGGGCTGCCCCAAAGAAGAGGGAGTCAAGCTATTCTCCAAAGCACCAGAAGGCAAGAGAAGAAACAACAATGGATGGAAACTAATCAAGGAGAGAAGCAACCTGGAACTAAAGAGAAACTTCCTAATAGTGAGAACAATTAACCAGTGGAACAGGAGTTGCCTTCAAAAGTTGTAGGTGCTTCATCACTGGAGATTTTTAAGGTTTTTTTTAAAGTATGTTTTATTGATTTATTAACATAATCACCTTAATATTTGGTAAACAGCGTGTTGTCTGGCTTTATATTTAAAAAGCAATCCATAACAATTAGTTTCTATAACTCTATAGTCCACAAAGTAGCTTTGCTTGATTTTCTCTCCTTCCACTAATATCCTTACAATCCTTGTTCTTTTGACCCATAACCATTAAATATCAATATTTTTCTAATGTTTCTGCAAATAGTAACCACATCAGCATAAAGCTCCTTTTCTAACTGACCCTCTTGATTGCCTCGTTACGGATCCTGTTCACAAAATTCTTACTTAAATTTGTTTTCCCCCACAATATTCAAAACATTCTTACTGGTTAAGATTTTTTTCAAACTTAATTACATTGAAGTATTTAAGTCTTCCCCCCCCCCCCCCCCCCCCGACAGGCCATCCCAACATTTTTACACCTTTGGGAGACTATTGCATCGCCTCTGGAGGTTTTGCAAGGATATACCCCCAGCAGGAAAGCGACGGTGGAGCAGATAAAGCTGTTCACGTCCAGACACCGCCACCCTCACAGCCAACGGCAAATGTTGCTTTGTTGTCCAGTCGGCATTTTAATCCTAGTGGGATGGCCAGCTCATGAGTGACACAGATCAGACCGGAGGGCCTGGCTGACAAGATTAGGGAAGCAGAAGACTTCCAAGAATGCAAGACATGCAGAGAAAGGACTTCCCAAAACATTCCCAAGAAAGGCCACAGTGACATCACTGTTGAGACTCTAGAAGGAGTCCAGAGAAGAGCAACAAAGATGATTAGGGGACTGGAGGCTAAAACATATAAGGAACGGCTGCTGGAATTGGGTAGGTCTAGTTTAATGAAGAGAAGGACAAGGGGGGACAGGATAGCAGCCTTCCAGTATCTCAGGGGCTGCCCCGAAGAAGAGGGAGTCAAGCTCTTCTCCAAAGCACCTGCAGGCAGGACAAGAAGCAATGGATGGAAACTCATCAAGGAGAGAAGCAACCTAGAACTAAGGAGAAACTTCCTAACAGTGAGGACAATCAACCAGTGGAACAACCTGCCTCCAGAAGCGGTGAATGCTTCAACACTGGAAGTTTTTAAGAAGTGATTGGACAGCCATTTATCTGAAATGGGATAGGGTTTCCTGCCTGAGCAGGGGGTTGGACTAGATGACCTCCAAGGTCCCTTCCAACTTTATTATTATTATGATTATGGATCATCGCACAGTCAGCCAGATGTTCAGACTGGATTTGGCATTTTTGTCTACCTATCGAGTCCTTCCCAAGGACCTGGGATAGGCAGATGGGGAGGTTTGATGGTATTACAGATCTCGTTGCAGGATGGAAGCAGTTCTTAGTAAGGCCGCCTTTTGCAATTGACTAATGGCGAATTTGTCAATGCCAATGATGGTGTTCAAGTGGTGCTCCAGTTGTTTTGGGATTGCACCCAAGGCACTTCTTCTTCTTCTTCTTCTTCTTCTTCTTCTTCTTCTTCTTCTTCTTCTTCTTCTTCTTCTTCTTCTTCTTCTTCTTATTATTATTATTATTATTATTATTATTATTATTATTATTATTATTATTATTATCATTATCAGGCAAATCCTTTCAATGATATCCAATGAAACTTATTCTAGATCAGGCGTGTCAAACTGCCAGCCCGCGGGCCAGATGTGTCACGGCGAAACCACGCCCACCCCATTGCCGGCATTAGGAAAAAAAGTCGCGATACATCACGTGACATTGCAAGTTTGACACCCCCTGTTCTAGATCATCAACAGGGTCTTTGTGTAACAATTATTCTAAACGAAAGCCCGTAAAATCAAGTTCAGAATGCAGAGCAGGAAAGTCACCAACAGTCCCTGGAAAAGGAGATTCCCACCCAGTATTTGCAGCACCCTCAATGGATAGAAAAAATTGCTGCAATGTGCTTCTTAACTACTATTTACAGCACTTACTTCAGAAAGGATTGCACTCACACAATACACTAAACAAGACCTGGTAAAGACTAGTGTTGCCTTCACACAGCCCACTAAACCTGGCTCCTTCTGAACTCGGCTGGCATTTTTTGTGTGGCTTTCGTGTATGGCCTAAAGTCAATCCCTCGGTTAGTTTATGATTGATAATGTTAGGCAAATCCAGAAGAATGGGTTAATCCTGTAGCAAGGTTAAGTCGGTTGTGTGAATGCAACTAAAATAAATCTTGCTTTTGGGGGGAAAAAAAGGAAGGTTGAGTCAGCATTCAATTGGGAACGAAGCCAGGGCAGAGCTACGGGGATTTTGAGGAGGGGGGGAGGGTTTTTTTCGGCCTCTGTGTGCATTTAACCCCAAACCAACGACGGTCAGAAACTCTGTTGCCGAATTTTCACACGACTCCCTCTTTTCTCTCGTTTTTCTATAACCCTTCCAAAAATGGGGACATGCCATTCCTTCTCACAGTCAGCTTTCATTTTTGTTTAATTACATCACCTCCTAGCATACGTCTGCTTAGGCCAACAATTCTAGTCTATTCACATGGAAGAAGACCTCAAAGGAAACAACACATACTGGCTGGGCACTCGATGCCACCAAGCGGAGCTGAAACGCCAACTTTGTTAACCCTCATGAGTTCTTTCAACATTGGAAAGAAAAAAAAAGAGCATTAAGGAGAAAGTGCCTTCCTTACTGTCCAGAAATTTAACAGTTGACTGGCCTGGATTAATCTGCAAAGGCACCCGTTCATTTTTGTACTGCTCAGCTGGCTGCTGGCAATGAAAAGAAGGACGAGGGGGGACATGATAGCAGCGTTCCAATATCTCAGGGGCTGCCCCAAAGAAGAGGCAGTCAAGCTCTTCTCCAAAGCACCTGAAGGCAGGACAAGAAGCAAAGGATGGAAACTAATCAAGGAGAGAAGCAACCTAGAACTAAGGAGAAACTTCCTGACAGTTAGAACAATTAATCAGTGGAACAGCCTGCCTCCAGAAGCAGTGAATGCTCCAACACTGGAAGTTTTTAAGAAGAGACTGGACAGCCATTTGTCTGAAATGGTATAGGCTTTCCTGCCTGAGCAGGGGGTTGGACTAGATGACCTCCAAGATCCCTTCCAATTATTATTATTATTATTATTATGGATCATCGCACAGTCAGCCTGATGTTCAGACTGGATTTGGCATTTTGTCTACCTATCGAGTCCTTACCCAGGACCTGGGATAGGCAGATGTGGATGTTTGATCATCTTTGTTGCTCTTGTCTGTACCCTTGGCTGGGGAATTCTGGGAGATGAAGTCCAATCCGCCTGCAAGTTGCCCAGGTCGAAAAATGCCACTCTAGAGGCTGTGTCCACACAACATGCTAAACCTGACTTGGATGTTCGCCTGATTTTGTTATTTATTCACGTGGCTTCTTAACGTCTTGTGTGAACCAAGCCCGTTTGGTGAAGAATGTAATACTGTACGTCCATAAGCAGGTTAAAAGAGTTGTGTGAACTTACCCAGGGCCGAGAAAGAGCATTGTAGAACCTCTGCTCTTAACAATGACTCATATTAATCTGTGAAGCTATCTTGGGGGAACCTAGAAAAGCTAGGACAGGGCTCTTCAAACTTGGCAACTTTAAGACTTGTGGACTTCAACCCCCAGAATTCCTCAGCCAGCATAGATCATATAAGCCAGGGGTCTTCAAACTTGGCCCTGTTATGATTTGTGGACTTCAACTCCCAGAATTCCTCAGCCAGCCTCCATTTTGTTTGTTAGATTTAAGACAGGGGTCTTCAAACTTGGCCCTTTTATGACTTGTGGACTTCAATTCCCAGAATTCCTCAGCCAGCCTCCATTTTGTTTGTTAGATTTAAGACAGGGGTCTTCAAACTTGGCCCTTTGATGACTTGTGGACTTCAACCCCCAGAATTCCTCAGCCAGCATGGACCATATAAGCCAGGGGTCTTCAAACTTGGCCCTGTTATGACTTGTGGACTTCAACTCCCAGAATTCCTCAGCCAGCATGGACCATATAAGCCAGGGGTCTTCAAACTTGGCCCTGTTATGACTTGTGGACTTCAACTCCCAGAATTCCTCAGCCAGCATGGACGATATAAGCCAGGGGTCTTCAAACTTGGCCCTGTTATGATTTGTGGACTTCAACTCCCAGAATTCCTCAGCCAACATTGATCATTTAAGCCAGGGGTCTTCAAACTTGGTCCTTTTATGACTTGTGGGCTTCAACTCCCAGAATTCCTCAGCCAGCATGGACCATATAAGCCAGGGGTCTTCAAACTTGGCCCTGTTATGACTTGTGGGCTTCAACTCCCAGAATTCCTCAGCCAGCGTGCCTGCCTGAGGAATTCTGGGAGTTGAAGTCCACAAGTCTTAAAGTTGCCAAGTTTGAAGACCCCTGAGCTGGAGGAAAAGTCGAGTTCAGAAACTCACAAGGGAGGGAGACCAGTGAGGAAATACAACATCATGAAGCTATTTTTTTTAAAAGGGGGGAAAACAAATCAACAGAAATGGCAGGAAATCAGGGATGACTTTGGAAGCGTTGTAGGGGTTGCGTCTAATACACTCACAATGCCATCTGCGTGGGACTCTGTGGTTCAAAGGAAACACTCATTATGTGGCTACATCCTGCAACTCAACAAAGGCTGTTTTAAGCACACTACTTGAAATGGGTTTGGGAAACGTACCTTCGGCACGGTCCCTTAATTCTTTCAGTTTGAGGCACCTAAATTTGGGGGGGGGGGTGGACAATAATTCCCGAATCTAGCTCCCTGCAGTTTCAAGGCATGCCTTGCTCTCTGAAGTGACCACAAACATATTTTTATCTTCTTTTGGGTGACCGATCTAAAATGATTGCTATCATTTTGGTCACCACGATATAAAAAAGTTGAGACTCTAGAAAGAGTGCAGAGAAGAACAACAAAGATGATCAGGGGACCGGAGGCTAAAACATATAAGGAACGGTTGCTGGAATTGGGTATGTCTAGTTTAACGAAGAGAAGGACGAGGGGGGACATGAGAGCAGTCTTCCAGTATCTCAGGGGCTGCCCCAAAGAAGAGGGAGTCAAGCTATTCTCCAAGGCCCCTGAGGGCAGGACAAGAAGCAACGGATGGAAACTAACCAAAGAGAGAACCAACCTAGAACTAAGGAGAAACTTCCTGACAGTTAGAGCAATTAACCAGTGGAACAACCTGCCTCCAGAAGCGGTGAATGCTCCAACACTGGAAGTTTTTAAGAAGAGACTGGACAGCCATTTGTCCAAAATGGTATAGGGTTTCCTGCCTGAGCATGGGGTTGGACTAAATGACCTCCAAGGTCCCTTCTAACTCTATTCTATTTTATTCAGCATGCTGGCTGAGGAATTCTGGCAGTTGAAGTCCACAAGTCATAAAAGGGCCAAGTTGGAAGACCCCTGCTCTAGAGTCTCAACCTCTTTTTTACATCGTGGTGACCAAAACTGGATGCAGCATTCCAAATGTGGCCTTACCAAAGCGTAATAAAGTGGCATTAAAGTGGTATAAAAGAAGAAACCGGAAAGACTCACATAGGAGGAACCCAATGTGTCTTTCTTGCTCTGACAGCAAGCGAACAAGCAAGCTCAGAGAACACCAAGGAGTCCACCCTCCATTAACCAGCGGACACAATGGCCCTCCACAGTTATTTCACCCAAAGGAAGAAAAAATCAGCCAGTCCTAACAAAGCTTTGAAAGATTAAAGCCATCTGATTAAAAAAGATGATTCTCTTCAGTTCTAAGGTCATCAAACTCAATCAGACGATCCTTTTGCTAAATTTGTTGTTGTTGTTAGTTGTGAAGTCGGGTCCGACCCATCGCGACCCCATGGACAATGTTCCTCCAGGCCTTCCTGTCCTCTACCATCTTCTGGAGTCCATTGAAGCTCAGGCCTACTTCTTCAGTGACTCCATCCAGCCACCTCATTCTCTGTCGTCCCCTTCTTCTATGGCCCTCCATCTTTCCCAGCATCAGGCTCTTCTCCAGTGAGACCTTCCTTCTCATTAGGTGGCCAAAGTACTTGAGTTTCAACTTCAGGATCTGGCCTTCTAGAGAGCAGTCGGGGTTGATCTCCTCTAGGACTGACCGGTTGGATTGCCTTGCAGTCCAGGAGACTCGCAGGAGTCTTCTCCAGCTCCAGAGTTTAAAGGCCTCCATTCTTTTCAATTCCATTTAAATTTAAATTAAATTCCATTTAAGCTCACGCCTGCTGCTTCAGTGACCCCATCCAGCCACCTCATTCTCTGTTGTCCCCTTCTTCTCTTGCCCTCCATCTTTCCCAGCATCAGGCTCTTCTCCAGTGAGTCTTTCCTTCTCATTAGGTGGCCAAAGTATTTGAGTTTCAACTTCAGGATCTGGCCTTCTAAAGAGCAGTCAGGGTTGATCTCTTCTAGGACTGACCGGTTTGATTGCCTTATAGTTCCAGGGGACTGGCAGGAGTCTTCTCCAGCAGCATAATTCAAAGGCCTCCATTCTTTGGCGCTCAGCCTTTCTTATGGTCCAACTTTCACAGCCATACCTTGCAACAGGGAAAACCATGGCCTTGAGTATACGTACTAAATGGTCTAAATGCTAAATGGTCCTCTCCTATTCCTCTGGACCTTCCAGCTTTGCCAACCAAATTCTTCCGAGGTTGTTCCATTCCCTTTCGTTGGCAGGCTGTGCCCTTCCCCTTTTACTTGGATCCATCTTACTAACCAAGCTAAGGGAGGGTGAAATTGTGGAGGAATTTGGGGAAGCCTCTGCAGCTTTTATCTTTTAAACCACCAGCTACATTTCTCTGGGCCTCTGGCCAGATTAAAGAATGAGCAAAGGAAAGAATGAGAATTTGCAGGGTTACCGGGACAACCTCAGGGCATTTTTCAAACCAGCCCACCAGGAAGGATTGAATGAGTTGGGCTGAAAACTTCCCTCCATGGGGTGAGTGAGCTTTGGAAGATGCCCTGGAGGTGGGCGAAGACAGATTCCTCGGCTTTCGAGGCTCAGCTTCTCCGTCACCTGCCCATCACGTTGGAAAGCTCATGTTGAAAGTTTTAAAAAAGCAGAACAAATGAGAAGCAAAACAAGAGCATCCAAAGTTCTCCAGTGAGTAGTGCAGGGGTAGGCAACCTTGGCTCTTTTATGACTCGTGGACCTCAACTCCCAGAATTCCTGAGCCAGCATGGAGGAATTATGGCCCCTTCATGACTGGTGGACTTCAACTCCCAGAATTCCTGAGCCAGCATGGGGGAACTATGGCCCCCTCATGACTTGTGGACTTCAACTCCCAGAATTCCTGAGCCAGCATGGCTCAGCTTGGAAACTCTCCCTTTTTCCTCAGCATGGCTGGCTCAGGAATTCTGGGAGTTGAAGTCAACGAGTCGTCAAAGAGCCAAGGTTGCCTACCCCTGGCCTAAGTCCTCCTGTTCTAAGCGGTGAGCCTCCTAGACCAGGGCTAGGCAACCTTGGCTCTTTTATGACTGGTGGATTTCAACTCCCAGAATTCCTGAGCCAGCATGGCTCAGCATGGAAACCTCTCCCTTTCCCCTCTGCATGGCTGGCTCAGGAATTATGGGAGTTGAAGTCCACCAGTCATAAAAGAGCCAAGGTTGCCTACCCCTGTCCTAAATCCTCCTGTTGTAAGCGGTGAGCCTCCTAGACCAGGGGTGGGCAACCTTGGCTCTTTTATGAGGCGTGGACCTCAACTCCCAGAATTCCTGAGCCAGCATGAGGGAACTATGGCCCCCTCATGACTTGTGGACTTCAACTCCCAGAATTCCTGAGCCAGCATGGCTCAGCTTGGAAACCTCTCCCTTTCCCCTCAGCATGGCTGGCTCAGGAATTCTGGGAGCTGAAGTCATAAAAGAGCCAAGGTTGCCTACCCCTGGTTAGTGCCACGGATGGAGGAACTGATCCAAAACATAGGTGGTCCTTGACTTACGGCTACAATGTTGAGCCCAAAGTTTCTGTTGCCAAGCGAGACAGTCGTTGTGAGTTTTCTCCCATTTAATGACCTTTCTTGCCATAGTTGTTAAGTGAATCGTTGCAGTTGTTGAGTTAGTAACCCGGTTGTTAAGCGAATCCGGCTTCCCCATTGACCTTATTTGTCAGAAAGTCGCAAAAGGGTGATCACGTGACACACACCCCCGGACACTGTAAACCATCATAACTACATGCCAGTTGCCAAGGTTTTGATCAGTATTGACTGCCTCTTCTTTGGGGCAGCCCCTGAGATACTGGAACACTGCTATATCATGTCACCCCTGGTCCTTCTCTTCATTAGACTTCTTCTTGTGCCATATCCGTTATCGGATGTTGGCGATCATGTTGGCGATCCTGTTTTTATCAGCAGCCGCACGAAAAAGTGCTGCTGAGTTTTCTCCAAACCAGTCCCTTAGATTTTGAAGCCACGATGTTCTTCTTCTGCCTGGACCTCGTTGGCCTTCCGTCTTTCCCTGGAGGATTCAATGGAGCATGCTGTTATACTAGACATCCCCAATTCCAGCAACCCTTCCTTATATGTTTTAGCTATTCTCTGCAACAAAGCGGAGGGGAGGGGAGGGCAGGGGGAGGGGAGTGGAAGGGGAAGAGCAAGAAGATGGGAGGGGAGGAAGAGGGGAGGGGCAAGAAGACAAGATAGGAAGGGAGGGGAGGAAAGGAAAGGAGGGGGGGAGGAGGGGCAAGAAGAGAAGAGGGGA
This sequence comes from Crotalus adamanteus, assembly GCA_039797435.1. Lineage (NCBI taxonomy): Eukaryota > Metazoa > Chordata > Lepidosauria > Squamata > Viperidae > Crotalus > Crotalus adamanteus. The sequence goes on along the minus strand of CM077923.1, from coordinate 90,888,259 downwards.
GGGGAGGAAAGGAGGGGAGGAGGAGGAGAGGGGCAAGAAGACGAGGGGAGGGGAGGAAAGGAAAGGAAAGGAGGAGAGGAAAGGAGGGGAGGGGAGGAGGAGGGGAGGGGCAAGAAGAGATGAAAGGAGGGGAGGGGAGGAGGAGGAGAGGGGCAAGAAGAGAAGAGGGCACGGGAGGAAAGGAGGGGAGGAGGAGGGGAGGGGCAAGAAGAGATGAAAGGAGGGGAGGGGAGGGGAGGAGGAGGAGAGAGGCAAGAAGAGAAGAGAAGAGGGGAGGGGAGGAAAGGAGGGGAGGAGGGGAGGGGCAAGAAGAGATGAGAGGAGGGGAGGGGAGGAGGAGGAGAGGGGCAAGAAGAGAAGAGAAGAGGGGAGGGGAGGAAAGGAGGGGAGGAGGGGAGGGGCAAGAAGAGATGAGAGGAGGGGAGGGGAGGAGGAGGAGAGGGGCAAGAAGAGAAGAGAAGAGGGGAGGGGAGGAAAGGAGGGGAGGAGGAGGGGAGGGGCAAGAAGACGAGGGGAGGGGAGGAAAGGAGGGGAGGAGGAGGGGAGGGGCAAGAAGAGATGAGAGGAGGGGAGGGGAGGAGGAGGAGAGGGGCAAGAAGAGAAGAGAAGAGGGGAGGGAGAAAAGGAGGGGAGGAGGAGGGAAGGGGTAAGAAGAGAAGAGAAGAGAAGAGAAGAGAAGAGAAGAGGGGAGGGAGAAAAGGAGGGGAGGAGGAGGGGAGGGGTAAGAAGAGAAGAGAAGAGAAGAGGGGAGGGGAGGGGAGGGGAGGAAAGGAGGGGAGGAGGAGGGGAGGGGTAAGAAGAGAAGAGAAGAGAAGAGAAGAGGGGAGGGGAGGGGAGGAAAGGAGGGGAGGAGGAGGAGAGAGGCAAGAAGAGAAGAGGGGAGGGGAGGAAAGGAGGGGAGGAGGAGGGGAGGGGTAAGAAGAGAAGAGAAGAGAAGAGAAGAGAAGAGGGGAGGGGAGGGGAGGAAAGGAGGGGAGGAGGAGAGAGGCAAGAAGAGAAGAGGGGAGGGGAGGAAAGGAGGGGAGGAGGAGGGGAGGGGTAAGAAGAGAAGAGAAGAGAAGAGAAGAGAAGAGAAGAGAAGAGAAGAGGGGAGGGGAGGGGAGGAAAGGAGGGGAGGAGGAGGAGAGAGGCAAGAAGAGAAGAGAGGAGGGGAGGGGAGGAGAGGAGAAGAAAGGAAAGGAGGAAAGGAGGAGGGGAGGGGCAAGAAGAGAAGAGGGGAGGACAGGACAGGAAAGGAGGGGAGGGGAGGAGGAGGGGCAAGAGGGGAGGAGAGGAGGAAATTGCTTATTTGTCTGTGTTTTCTTCTACTTTGTTAATGGAGACCATCAGACATCAGATATGGGGGGGGAGGATATGCCTATCCCTCTCATCCTGCCCCCCCCCGCCCCCCCTTCCCCATCCAGGCCCTGGAGGCGCTTCCCATCCTCCCATCCTTCGGCTCCAGGCCGGGGTGGGTGGGTGGGTGAGGGGCAGAGAAACGCCCTGGCGTTCCCTACCTGGCCTAACCCCAACCCCACTTTGAATTCCACACAGGATTTGCTCTTCACCTACTCGCTCACCTCACACACACCCCAGGAGTTGCTCCCTTTCCGTAACCCTCCAACAAGCCAGACTTGGGTGCCTGCCCGGTCCCGGCTTTCAAGGTGTGGAGAAGCTGTTTTCTTTCTGGCTTGCGTCAAGATTAAACCTCATGACTGACTCGCCCAGGAATCTCCCAAAAATTCAGCTCCAAAGGGCAAAAACATTTGCAGCGGGGGGGGGGGGGAAACCCCGATGCACGTTTGCTCCGCAGGACACTGCGTCCGTTCAAACGGAAAGAAGAGACGGAATTTAAATGTCGTTTATGGATAGTCCTCGGCTTACAACGTTGAAGTTACAACGGCAATGAAAAAAGGGACTTTTCATGACCGTTTTTTTTTCACACTTAACGACCGTTGCAGCATCTCCAGGGGTCACGTGATCCGAATTCGGATGCTTGGCGACTGGCTCCTATTTACGACGGTTGCAGCGTCCCCGGGGTCATGCGATTCCCCTTTTGCGACCTTCCGACAAGCCAAGTCATTGGGGAAGCCAGATTCACTTAACAACCGCGTGATGACCTTCTGCAGTTTCGCTTAACAACGGTGGCAGGAAAAGTCGTAAAGTGGGCCCAAACCCACTTAACAACTGTCTCGCTTAGCAACAAGAAATTGGGGCTCCGTTGTAGTCGTAAGTCAAGGACTGCCTGATGCCCCTTTGGGACCCTCCCATCTGGATTCGTTTAACGGCCGTATGACTCTCTTAGCAACCGGAGTGATTCCCTTGAGGATTTTGACGGAAGTATTGGAAGAGATGGCACAGGAGAACCAAAATAATAATAATAATGGTGATGATACTGCTTTTCAGCCCAGTCCGTGAACCGTGACTTTATGACAAAAACACTCCATGCTTTGGGAAGTCACCTGGAAAATAAAGTTAATTTTAACTTTGAAACTGAACCTCTTGGCTGCTGTTCAATTCCTGCGTTGGGTTCCTAATTACGTTGTGGAAACAATGGCTTTTTCAAAAATAATCTGACCTGTAGCGGTGACAGGAAACTCTTGTTAATGTTTAGTGCATGAGTCTTCAAACTTGGCCCTTTTATGACTTGTGGACTTCAACTCCCAGAATTCCTCAGCCAGGCATGCTGGCTGAGGAATTCTGGGAGTTGAAGTCCACAAGTCATCAAAGGGCCAAGTTTGAAGACCCCTGTCTTAAATCTAACAAACAAAATGGAGGCTGGCTGAGGAATTCTGGGAGTTGAAGTCCACAAGTCATCAAAGGGCCAAGTTTGAAGACCCCTGTCTTAAATCTAACAAACAAAATGGAGGCTGGCTGAGGAATTCTGGGAGTTGAAGTCCACAAGTCATAAAAGGGCCAAGTTTGAAGACCCCTGTCTTAAATCTAACAAACAAAATGGAGGCTGGCTGAGGAATTCTGGGAGTTGAAGTCCACAAGTCATCAAAGGGCCAAGTTTGAAGACCCCTGGCTTAAATCTAACAAACAAAATGGAGGCTGGCTGCGGAATTCTGGGAATTGAAGTCCACAAGTCATAAAAGGGCCAAGTTTGAAGACCCCTGGCTTAAATCTAACAAACAAAATGGAGGCTGGCTGAGGAATTCTGGGAGTTGAAGTCCACAAATCATAAAAGGGCCAAGTTTGAAGACCCCTAGTTTAGTTTATGCAGATTCATTGCTAAAGAAACCAAGGTTTGAATTCAGCTGTTTTTCCTTTCACAAAACCGAGTGTACTGTATATACTACAGGTAGTCCCCGCCTCAGGATCAGAATTAGGCCCAAAATGTCCATTGCTAAGTGAGACCGTTGTTATGCGAGTTGTCTTCCAATTTTTGATCTTTCTTGCCAAGTTGCTAAGGGAATCACTGCAGTTGTTAAATTAGTAGCACGGTTGTTAAGTGAATCTGGTTCCCCCCGTTGACTTTGCTTGTAAGAAGGTCGCAAAAGGGGATCGGATGACCCCGGGGCCCTGCAACCGTCATAAATAGGAATCAGTTGCCAAGCGTCCAAATTTTGATCACATTGGCCATGGCAAAGCTGCAACGGTTGTAAGCATGAAACATGGTCACAGGTCATTTTTTTACCCCAGTGCTGTTGTAAAGATGGTCATAAAAACAAATGGTTATAAGTTCAGGACTAGCTGTGTATCAAACCAAAAGTCAAAATAAACAGCCAGCAGCCCTGCTGTTTACTGTCACAGGCTTCTCCATCCGTGCATTATTTGCTTCAAGGATTTTGAAGAGTAACCTCAGTCATTCAAACACTCCCAGGGCCCTGCCTTTTTCCAAAAATCCTCTCCTTTGTGCCAAACGAAACAAGAGCTATTTTATTTGGCCCCTTGGCTGAACTCAAGGTCAGCACTGACAGGTGACAACCGGGCAGGTAGCTTTCATTCAAAGGCTGGATTGGATTTATATTTATAATAATAATAATAAAGTTAGAAGGAACCTTGGAGGTCATCTAGCCCAACCCCCTGCTCAGGCAGGAAACAGTATACCATTTCAGACAAATGACTGTCCAGTCTCTTCTTAAAAACTTCCAGTGTTGGAGCACTCACCGCTTCTGGAGGCAGGTTGTTCCACTGGTTAATTGTTCTGACTGTCAGGAAGTCTCTCCTTAGTTCTAGGTTGCTTCTCTCCTTGATCAGTTTCCATCCGTTGCTTCTTGTCCTGCCTTCAGGCGTTTTGGAGAAGAGCTTGACTCCCTCTTCTCTGGGGCAGCCCCTGAGATATTGGAATACTGCTATCATGTCCCCCCTTGTCCTTCTCTTCGTTAAACTAGACATACCCAATTATAGCAACCGTTCCTTATGTGTTTTAGCCTCCAGTCCCCTAATCATCTTTGTTGCTCTTCTCTGTACTCTTTCTAGAGTCTCAACATCTTTTTTACATCATGGTGACCAAAACTGGATGCAGCATTCCAAGTGTGGCCTTATCAAGGCACACTTGGTATATATCTACTACCATACATGTGTGTGTGTGTGCGTGTGTGTGTGTTAATATATATATTTTAATGTGGGCCAGTGTGCTAATAAAGATTATATTATTGTATATCTTATCGTATCTTCTACCTAAACGAATAGTGTTCCCTGTGTTCCCTATTTGAACCCGTCAGCTTCATTCCCAGAATTCATTTATTGTGGTGACTAAATAATAATTGTGGGTTGTTGGTTTGGATAAAATTATATCTGTTTTCCAGGAGCTGAATTAGTGTGTTGTACAAATGTTAACAAGGCTCTCAATTGATTAGCTAATCTTATTGGGCTAAAAAAAAAAAGTGCATTCTCCTTTCATTTAACACTAAATTATGTATTTAATTATTAACCTTCATGCAAGGTGGTCTTCTCCAGTTGTCTGGGGAAGGCATCCAACTCTCCAAATTTCCTGACAGAATCTATATTTGATATATCCTGGCTCCAATTAATATGCTAGGATTCACTCTTTCCTTGCTCTTTGCAAATGCTTGTTGCTATCCAGTCCTTTTAATTGATTAATCATGTATCAAATTATATATGAAGTTCTTTTCATTGGGGTGACATCTGAAATTGTGTCTTCTCTATAAAGGTGACTTCCAAGTCATCTAACCACGGATTCACAGAAACCAATCAGAAATACCATTTAAAAAAAGTAAGAACAGCTTTTAAAACTGTAGGAGAGGTAAGATTTTTTACTTTAGGGCAACATAATTTATCGCTTTGTTCAGCTGAGTTGAACCAAGCCTTACAGCCTAGTCATCTCAGCCATAAAATCAAGAACATTTTTTATTGCGTTTGACACAGTAAATCTGCTTCACGTTCCAATTTTTCCATCCACTGTTTATTTCTATTTCATTCTCATCTTTTTATGATCTTTACCATTATGTAATAATATCAAGTCGATTGATTATTGGACATTTATGATACCCTAAATAATCACACTACTGTTAAGAGAAGAAGGAGAAGGAGAAGTTGGAAGGGATCTTGGAGGTCATCTAGTCCAACCCCCTGCTCAGGCAGGAAACCCTATACCACTTCCAGTGTTGGAGCATTCACCGCTTCTGGAGGCAGGTTGTTCCACTGATTAATTGTTCTGGCTGTTAGGAAATTTCTCTTTAATTCCAGGTTGCTTCTCTCCTTGGTTAGTTTCCATCCGTTCCGTCTTGTCCTGCCTTCAGGCGCTTTGGAGAATAGCCTGACTGCCTCTTCTTTGGGGCAGCCCCTGAGATATTTGGCAGCCCCTTTCTTTTTGTTCTAAATTGCACACCAAAACAAGGAAAATTATTCTGGTTAATTTTCAGAATGATCATGGCTTGCAACATCATGGTTTTTTTTATTATTATTAACCTACCTTGCTTTTTGCAATACAGGTAGTCCTCAACCTATGACTACAATTGAGCCCCAAGTTTCCATTGCTAAGCGAGACAGATATTGTGAGTTTTGCCCCAATTTACAACTTTTCTTGCCACAGTTGCTAAGTAAGGTAGGTAGGTAGGTAGGTAGGTAGGTAGACAGAGATAGACAGACATGGGGAGAAAAAGAGAGACAGACAGACCGGGAGAAAGAGAGAGAGAGACACAGTCAGACACATAGGTAGGTAGGTAGGTAGGTAGAGATAGACAGAGACATGGGGAGCAAAAAGAGAGAGAGACAGGGAGAAAGAGACAGACAGACACAGGTATATAGGTAGGTAGGTAGACAGAGATAGACAGACAGGGAGAAAGAGAAAGAGACAGACAGACATAGATAGGTAGACAGAGATAGAGACATGGGGAGCAAAAAGAGACACACACAGAGAGAGACATGGGTAGGTAGGTAGGTAGGTAGGTAGAGATAGACAGAGACATGGGGAGCAAAAAGACAGACAGATGGGGAGAAAGAGAGACAGATAGACAGACTGGCATAGGTAGGTAGACAGAGAGAGACATGGGGAGCAAAAACAGACAGACGGGGAGAGAGAGAGAGAGGGGTAGGTAGGTAGGTAGGTAGAGATTGACAGAGACATGGGGAGCAAAAAGAGAGACAGACGGAGGGAAAGAGAGAAACAGACACAGGTATGTAGGTAAGTAGGTAGACAGAGACAGACGGGGAGAGAGACAGACAGACAGACAGACAGACATAGGTAGGTAGACAGAGATAGAGACATGGGGAGCAAAAAGAGACAGACAGACGGAGAGAGAGAGAGAGACAGACAGACAAACAGACAGACATAGGTAGGTAGGTACACAGAGATAGACGACAGACAAGCAAGCAAGAAGCAGATAGCCAAGGGCGAAACAACGATTTGCCTTTTTGACCATTTCACATTTGCCCCAGCAAATGGCAAGAAAGCTGGACGAAAGGGGCTGGCTGAAGACACGCATTGCCCCCCCCTTTCCCACGACACTCCTACCGGGCAGGTCCCTCTGAAAGGCAAACCAGAGGCATACGGCACCCAACCCATTCCCCCTTGGCCAAAGTCAGCCAGGCTTCTTTTGCGGGCGGCTGCCCCCCCCCCCCAAAAACCCCCATCCCGTCGGATCCCTCCCGATGTCAGAAAGCGAGTTAACTCCAACCAAAGGCGAGTTGTTAAGCGGGTCGTGAGAACTCAGCCCCTGCGGCCGCGCCCAGCGGCGGGCGGGGACCCAATCAAGGCGACAGGCGCGCCCGCCCAATGGGCGCCGGGCCAAACCCTCCAGCCACTCCGGGAGCCCGCCGGGCGGCGAGGAGCCCAATGGGCTCTCCGGCTGGCCTCGTGGCCACGCCCCTAAACTCCCAGCGCCGCAGCGTACCTGGCCAGCCGCGCGGCGAGGCTCAGTCTGGCTCCGGGCAGCGGGGAGGTCGGAGGTGTCGCTGCGCGGGGAGAAGCGAGCCCGACAAGTCCCGGCTCGGAGCGGCGGCGGCGGCGGAGACTTTTTCCCCTCCCAGCCGGAGCGAAGAGGTGGAAAAAGCAGGCAAAGCGCCGGGCGCGCATCTCTCCGGCTGGCCGCTGCCTCGCCAGGCGTCCGGTCCGGACCGGGAGCGCTCTTGCTATGCTCAGAGGGGATCCTCCCGCCCTGCGCTGGGCGCTGCGGTGGCTGCTGCTGGCGGGGCTGCTGAGCTCGCCGCCCTGCGGAGGTAAGGACCGCAACGGGGGTGGGGTAGGGGAGGGTGAGCGCCTCGGGACCGCTGCGGCGAAGGGAAGGAAGGCTGGAACCACGCGACCCATCGTTCTGCAGCAGCAGGGGATGATGGGCGCGGGAGTGCGTCCCTGGCTGGGAGAAATTAGGGTGGGAGGGGGTCGGGGCAGGATCGTTCCCTTCCCTCCCCTCCCCGCCGGTAGGGAAGGAAGCTTGGTGGTTTGAGCTCTTGGCTGGGTTCACACGAACGCTTAAGCGGGTCGGGCAAAGCTCGACCCAAGGTGCTGACTTGGAGGCAGGTTAGTAATCTCTTTTCTCGGCTTAGTAAACCGTGCGAGCTAGTCTGGGTTGTTTTTACCGTTCCGAATCTAGTGGGAACCCAGGCAAAGGGGAGAATTAAGGGGACGGGGTTAAGGATGTTGTGTGAATGCAGCCCTAGGACTTGGGAGCCACTGAAATTCAGAGGTTTGGAACCAGGGTTGGAATGCACCATTGGGGACCTCTTGGTTGATCAGAGGGAGCCTTTGCAGAAGCAAACATGGCTTAAAAATAACTCCAGTTTTGCATATTGGAAGTCATCCTAAGCAAAAGCTTGTCCAATGAGCTTCTGGTTGAATGTTTGAGTGTTGATTTGCCAAAAGAGACACACTTGAAAACAAAAAAAAAAATTCCCACTGGGTAGAATAGCACCCTGGACTTTTCTGCTTTCCTTTTCCAGGAAATAATTCAGTGAAAAGCTTGTTCTTTCTAGATTGTCTGAATTCCCACCTGGATATTTTAACCTGGCTAAGTTTGCTTCTGATAGTTCATATAGTTATCTCCATCCACCTTTTCAAAATGTAGATTTTTTTTCTCTCTCCAATGTTCCTGATTCTGTTGGATTTAGAGCAGCGGTGTCCAATGTTGGCAATTTTAAGACTTGCGAACTTCAACTCCCAGAATTCCCCAGCCATGCTGGCTGGGGAATTCTGGGGGTTGAAGTCCGCAAGTCTTAAAGCCACAGATCTAGTGAGCACCACTTCGATAGTTAACATTTGTTTCATGTCAAATTTTGATTGCGTGATCTGTGGCTTGTTGGGATTTGATAGTTGTGGCAATATTGTGGGAGCCTGACAGATTCTTGGTTTGGCTACAATGTTAGGTGATGGCGACTATTATAATTCGTTAACCTGGATTTTGTGAGTTGTGTGAACCCACTTATTATGAGGTTGAAGCTCTGGGTTGAAAGGGAATGGATGGAGGGTAAAGTCCCCAACATCTGCAAAACTGGCTGAAATGGTTCCGCAGATGTGAACGGACAACACAACTGCTGTGACTCCTTTCCAGGGTGTACGTAACACTCATTTGATTTAAGGTCAACTTCATTTGATTTAAGGTCAAATGCTAACGGTGCTGGTATAAACAGTTTTCTTGGTGGCCCTCAAAAGTGACTTGAGATGCTTGGCTTCCAAAATCAGCCAAAGTCTGCTAACACAATGTCGCCCTTGCCAGATTTGTGTGTTATGATAGTGCTAGTTTAGTGATATGCTTGACAAAAGTTTGATGGAAATTGGTTAGTTAGGAAGGGGCACAGAAAGGATTCTGCCATGAGCTTTGAATCTGAAGTCAACCAGATTTGATACTGTAGAAAAAGTAGACAGGACAAATTGAATTATTGCATGTCTAATCTATAAAGTTGGATGTTATTTTATTATTTTGCTGATTTGTTCATTTGTATCCCGCCTTTATTCTTTTTATAAATAATGTGGTGAACATATCCAGCAGCCTTCAGAAATGGTGGGCGCTCAGCCATCACTGGAGGTTTTTAAGAAAAGACTAGACAGTCAGTTGTTTGAGATGGTATAAGACAGGTTCTCCTGCTTGAGCAGGGGGCTGGACTAGAAGACCTCCAAGGTCCCTTCCAGCTCTATTCTATTCTAACACACCTTCCTCCTCCTATTTTCCAGCCCTGCGAGGTGGGTTGGGCTGAGAGAGAGGGACTGGCTCAAAATCACCCAGAAAGCTTTTGTATCTAAGGCAGGACTAGAACTCACCATCTCCTGGTGATTGGCCCAAAGTCACCCAGCCAGCTTTTATGCCTAAGGTTGGACTAGAACTCACCGTCTCCTGGTGATTGGCTCAAAGTCCCCCAGCTTGCCTGGCTGAGGAATTCTGGGCGTTGAAGACCACAAGTCATAAAAGGGCCATGTTTGAAGACCCCTGGCTTATATGGTCCATCTTGGCTGAGGAATTCTGGGAGTTGAAGACCACAAGTCATTAAAGAGCCATGGTTCTCTACCCCTGCCCTATACTATTCCAGACAAATGGCTGTCCAGTCTCTTCCTAAACACCTCCAGTGATGGAGCACCCACAGCTTCTGGAGACAAGGTCTTCTCCTGATTAATTGTTCCCCCTGTCAAGAAATTCCTCCTTAGTTCTAGGTTGTTCTTCTCCTTGATGAGTTTCCATCCGTTGCTTCTTGCCCCACCTTCAGGTGCTTTGGAGACTGTTTGACCCCCCTCTTGTCTGTGACAGCCCCCCAAGTAATTGAGTCCAGAATTACAGCTGTAAGTCCTTGTGATCATACGTTGAGGACTCACATGATTGGACACAATTTTCCAACTTTGTGTGTCCGTGTGTGTGTGTGTGTGTGTGTGTGTGGTGAAATGCCGTAGTCGTGAACTGAATCCATGTTCACCCACGGAATCCTAAAAGTGCTTCTTTCAGGAGATAATTGGACGTCCTTGTTTTTTCTTTGAAGACCTTTCGTTTCTCATCCCAGAAGCTTCTTCAGCTTTTCCATTCCCCCACCATCCAGTCAGAGCTGAAGAAGCTTCTGGGATGAGAAGTTTTATTTTTATTTTATTTTTTATTTATTAAAATTTATAGACCGCCCCACTCCCGAAGGAGGCTAACAATAAAAACACAATATAACTTAACAAGACAAACAATACAGTAACATTCATCCAGGGGTCAGATTTTATAAACCCCAGGCCTGCCGGAAAAGCCAGGTCTTAAGCAGCTTGCGGAAAACCAACAGGGTGGTGAAAGGTCTTCAAAGAAAAAAGAACGTCCAGTTGCCCCCCTGGAAAAAGCACCTCTGGGAAAACCAGGGACTTGGACCTGGATGACTTCCATAGACCAGTGGTTCTCAACCTTTTTAATGCCGCGACCCCCAACCGGTCATAAGTCGAGGACTACTCAACCGGTCGTAAGTCGAGGACTACTCAATTGGTGCAGCACCATTTGCAGAATGGGACTTTTGGTGGGCTCAGCAGGGCAGAGACAGCCTGGACAATTCCTATTGGCTTTGGAAAGCCAATAGAATTAGACTCTATTCAAGAGAGTCTATCCTATTGGCTTTCAAAAGCCAATAGAATAAAAGGGAGTAGCACAGCTAAGGAAAAGGGGGGGGGGAAATGGCGACTGTGTTGTTTGGCGACCCCTGTGAAATGGTCGTTTGACCCCAAATGGGGTCCCGACCCACAGGTTAAGAACCACTGCCATAGACAGTCACCCATGGAATGTTTTTGGTCAGAAACTAATGGCTTTGGAAGTTGGGATAAGCTCCCTGTTCCCCCGTTGGAAGTTTGCTGGATGGCTGCATTCATGGATGGTCTGCTTTAACCAAGTGTGGTTTGACTTCGGCTCGGCTTTTCCGGTTATTTGGTCAATTTAGGTTTCCACATAGCGGCAGAATCCTGCAACCAATTTCCCACCTATTTCATTCTGAAATGAACTTAAATCCAATTTAAATTAAATTGGTTGCATGGAGCTCAAACAGAATTTTGGGGAGGTCATCTTAGATTTTGGGATCCCTGCTCTCTACATTTATTTATCGAATTCATCATCGGCTCGTCTCGTAGTAGGTGACGCTAAATATGTGCCTGAAATTTTACTTTATTATTAAAGAATCAGAGGTAGAAATAGGTGTGGAGCTCGAGATATTCTTAGACTCCAGTGCCCATCACCTAGCCAAATAGGCAGTGGTGGGGAGTGATGGGAGTTGTAGTCCACCGACCCCTGCCCAATCCAGCAATAGACCAGAATCTATTTTTTCTTAGCAAATAACTGGCAGACGCTTTTGTGAATGCCTTCTCCTTTCCATCCCGACTTTTCGTAAAGTTGAAGATCTCTGAGGTTTGTAGAGTAGACAATTATTGATCCTGTGTGCCTGTTTTATTTTATTTTTTACTCATTGTTTACTGTATAGTTGGCTTCCTATAGTGCTTCAAATTAACCCAAGAGAGAGGGCATAAAAATCATGGCAATATAATATTGATGAGAAACTAAAAATTGGTAAAAATTAACAACAGGATAGGGATTGTTGATGAAGGTTGGGGACCCCTGGCCTAGACCACTAAACCATACATACGATGAATGATTGAGAGAACTGGCTATGTCTAGTTGTCAACATCCAGCTCCAGAATCCAAATAAAACGCCAGGTTCATTCCATCTCCGAAAAACTTACTGTTTATTGAATACACGGCGTGGTGATGTCGAAGCAAAACTAACTCTGAGGTTCCAACACCAGTTCATAGACTTAAGCAATAGTTTTCCCAGCCGTCGTTCGGGAACCCTCTGCTTCAAATCCACACCAGTTATGAAGTATTTAAATCTAAATGCTGTTTCTATTGCTAACTCTGCCCACTGCCAGGAGTTCGATCCTGACCGGCTCAAGGTTGACTCAGCCTTCCATCCTCCGAGGTGGGTAAAATGAGGACCCAGATTGCTGGGAGCGATAGGCTGATTCTGTAAACTGCTTAGAGTGGGTCGTAAAGCACTATGAAGTGGTAGATAAGTGTAAGTGCTATTGATAACTCTGCCTACTGCCAGGAGTGCAATTCTGACACGGCTCAAGGTTGACTCAGCCCTCCATTTTTCTGAGATGGGTAAAATGAGGACACAGATTGTTGGGGGCAATAGGCTGAGTCTGTAAACCGCTTAGAGAGGGCCGTAAAGCACTGTGAAGCAATATATAACTGTAAGTGTTATTGCTAACTCTGCCGACTGCCAGGAGTTTGATCTATAAATCTAAGTACTATTGCTATTTTCCAGAAATAGCAGGTTGGTCTAGATGAGCTTTGGGTCCTTGCATTTGAGATTCCGGGAGTTGCACCTGAAATCTTAACCACTCACCTGAACAGGTGTTTCCACCATTCCAAGATAACCTGGGGAGAGGTGAGTGGTAACAAAAAGGCTTTTCATCTGTCTCTGAACAATCTTTTCATCTGTCTCTGAACAATCTAGGTTGTGATATGAGAATGTGAGGAAGGATTGCTTGATATCTGACAAGTGGAATTCCCCCCCCCTTTGTGACCTTGACGAGTCATTTCATCCTGCTGCAGGGCTGTGTGGTGTGTGTTAGCGTGTTGTGTAGACGTTTGGACTTCAGTATCCAGATACCACATCCACCCTGGCTATTAAGTGGGGATTATGGAAGCTGCAGTTAGAGCCATCTGAATCGCCCGTTGCAGGTCATTTACTAGAGGAAAAATTAATGGCCATCCTTTTTTTTAAAATAAATCTCTTATTTCTTGGTTTGCAAAGGATGCTGGCTAAAGGCCTGTTCTGCAATTCCTCTAATGCATCAAAGCTAAATTAACCAAAAAGGCTGAGTCGTGCTCAGACAAGCAAAGAGTCACCCGATTTCATTTGTTGAACGAAGGCAGCTGTGGACATCAGTTGTAAAAATGTGAGTCAGCTGTCGTTTTTCTCTCGGTGGCTGAAGTCGTCGGGTGAATGGAGATCCTGTTTTAGCACGGTCAATAAATGAGACCAGGGTCCCCCGATCACCATTTGTAAACTTCTCAGCCAGATTCCAACAAGCAAAAGTCAGTGGGAGAAGCCGGATTTGCTTAACGACCTCAGGGTTCACTTAACGACTGAAGCCAAAAGGTCAGAAAACGGAGCTCAGCTTTGCTTTAATTAAAAATGTTTTAATTGTCATAAGTCAAGGACTGTCTGTCTCCCAGTGCATCAAATCAGAGCTGACCATGCTGGAGAAAATAATCCATGGCTGGCCCCCCCCTCTAATGTTTTTCTGGCTGCTTCCCCCAGCATTGCTTGCTGGGGAATTCTGGGAGTTGAAGTCCAGCCATCTTAAAGTTGCTGAGGTGGAGCAAACTGGTATAATCCCTTTGGTGTCCTTTTCCAGAAGTGACTAAGTTTTGCCTTTATTTTACATTCATCCGTCACCGATTCATCCTTAGCGCCCCCCCCCCCACCCGCCCCTCTTTCCTCGGCCTTTCCCAAACGGATCGGAAATATTCCAGTGACGTTCAGTTTTCCTGGCGGTTTCACCTCATCTAATCGTTTCCACCGAAACGATACGTAAAATGGCACCCTCGCTGTGCCTTAACCACGAATTCCGCTCTACGAATCTCAAAATTGGACTGAATTTCTAATCTCATGTCTTGCTTTCTTTTCTTCTCTCTAGCCCACGGGACTTGGGCAGTCAATAAACTTAAATAAATTAAGTTGTGAATGCTCCAGGTTTTTAAGAAGAGATTAGACAACCATTTGTCTGAAATGGTATAGGGTTTCCTTCCTGAGCAGGGGGTTGGACTAGAAGACCTCCAAGGTCCCTTCCAGCTTCGCTTCTATTCTATTCTATTCTATTCTATTCTATTCTTTCCATATATTCTATTCCATTCCCTATTTTCTTTTCTATTCTATTCTATTCTGTTCTGTTTTCTATTTATTCTATTCTGTTCTATTCTATTATGTTCTATTCTATTCTATTCTATATTCCATTCCATTCCATATTTTCTATTCTATTCTATTCTATTCTATTCTTTCCATATATTCTATTCCATTCCCTATTTTCTTTTCTATTCTATTCTCTTCTGTTTTCTATTCTGTTCTGTTCTATTCTATTCTTTCCATATATTCTATTCCATTCCCTATTTTCTTTTCTATTCTATTCTGTTCTGTTTTCTATTTATTCTATTCTGTTCTATTCTATATTCCATTCCATTCCATATTTTCTATTCTATTCTATTCTATTTATATTATATTCTCTTATATTCTATTCATGTTATTGTCGCAGGATGTAAGCTGTTCCAATTGCCTTTTGCAATTGTCGGATGATGATGATTTTAAATTAAAATCTTGCGGCCTTTGAATGTTCTCCTTCCTCCTCCAATTTTACATCCGGCTTTTATTACAAACTCTCCTTGATCTCTTCTTTTCTTCCTCCCCTTAGCCCAGTTTCATACTTATTGGTACTTCGTATCTTGCTAATTTCAGCTCAGTGCAATTAGAACATTTGTGGGTGTTCCCAATCACACAACTGGGGCAAGGAAGAAGGGGGAAAAAAGCATTTAAATGAATTGTAGACCTGCCTAGATTTTGGTAGGCGCAGTTATTCTTTGCAAATGTACATTTCTCTTGATGTGGAAAATATATTATCTACGTATAGGTATGAAGGAGAGTTAGAGACTAACTAGAGATAATGATAACAATAATTTGTTAAACATATGCTATCAGGCTTTAGAGATAATGATAACAAATTTATTAAACATGCTATCCGATGCTGGGCAACTCACAGCCATCAAATAAAGAAATCACTAATAAAACATCAAAAATGCAGAAACCGCGCATAATTATGCAAGTTGCACCAGGTTTGTCTGTGACTCAGCACCCAGCCCGTACCCCTTCATATATAAATTGCAAGAAAGTTGGCTTGCAGGCTGATCTCTAGATAGAAAGCCTTGCTTGCATAAAGTATGCAGCCTGGTTTAAAATAAGCAGGTAAGGGACAGATAGTCCCCCACCTACGACCACATTAACCCCCAGATTTCTGTTGCTAAGTGAAACATTTGCTAAGTGAGCTTTGCCCCCATCGCTACAGTGGTTACGTGGTTCAGTTAGTAACATGGTTGTTAAATGAATCTGGTTCCTTCATTGACACGACCCTGGGACACTGCAACCGTCATAAATATGAGTCAGTTGCTAAGCATCTGAATTTTGACCATGTGTCCACAGGGATGCTGCAACGGTCGTAAGTGTAGGAAAAAAAGGTGGTCGCTAAGTGAATTTTTGTAAGGCGGGGACGACCTGGACGTTAACGTCTGAATTTTATTTTGCCCCGTTGCGTCTCTAGTGGCTTCTCTGTGGGGCTGTGTTTGTGGGTGTTTGTGTTTAGAAAGCAGGAGAAGTTCACCTGCAGGAGATGAGTTGCTGATGCAGGCACACACTCCCAAACTGTTCGCCCCAGGCAGCCTCCACGTAGTAAAGCAATTGTAAATTCCTTCCCATGGGCTGCTTAGAATTCCGCACACCTACACAGTGGAACTAAAGAGTGACTGAATTTGGATCCCGGGCACTCAGTCCCAAAGTCATTTGAGCGAAGGTACATGAGAGGCATGTTTGAGTTGGTGCCAGGCATTCCTAGCAGGAGAAAAGATTAAACCGGTTCTCTGAAGGACACTGATCTTCTCCAGAACTTTACGGCTGAGTCATGGAGGTGGAATCCTTGCCATGTGCAAAAGATCCACCCCGGTGGAAATAAATAGTCCACAGGGGGGGGGGGAACACCTGCTTTTTCCCATGACAGTAGGTGGCCCTGTCAGGTGGTTCTCCAGAGATGGTGGCATGTCAGGTTTTAGGCCATCCCACTTATCTTTTGCAAAATGTCCTATTTTCTGTAATTATTCGCACGAGGAGCAAATGACTGGAGGAACTGAGACTAACGAAGACAAGGGAGGTGTACTTGAGGGGTTAGCACAGAGAAGAGAGGGTCAATTTCTTCTCCAAAGCACCTGAGGGCAGGTCCAGAGGTAACAAATAGAAACCTAATTGAGGAGAGATCAAGGCCTGGAAAATAAGGAGAAATTTCCTGACAGAAGAATGAATCAATGGAGAATGACTTGATTCCAGAAGTTTGTGGGTGCTCCAGTACTGGAGGTTTTCAAGAAGAGACTGGACAGCCCTTTGTCTGAAATGATCTAGGGTCTCCTGCTTGAGCAGGGGGTTGGACTAGATGACCTCCAAGATCCCTTCCAGCCCTATGATTCTGTGTTCTAAGGAGCTTCGCCAGTTGGAGGTTTTACACATTTCATTTTCCCAGCAAGTTAATTTTAGAATGGAATGGAATGGAATGGGATATAGAATAGAATAGAATAGAATAGAATAGAATAGAATAGAATAGAATAGAATAGAATAGAATAGAATAGAATAAATATTGGAGGAAGAGAAGAGAAGAGAAGAGATATTGGAGAAATAGAATAGAATAGAATAGAATAAATATTGGAGAGAGAAGAGAAGAGAAGAGAAGAAAAGAGAATAAATATTGGCAGAATAGAATAGAATAGAATAGAATAGAATAGAATAGAATAAATATTGGAGAAATAGAAGAGAAGAGAATAAATATTGGAGGAATAGAATAGAATAGAATAGAATAGGAATAGAACTGGAAGGAGCCTTGGAGGTCTTCTAGTCCAGCCCCCTGCTCAAGCAGCAGAACCTATACCATCTCAGACAGGTGACTGTCCAGTCTCTTCTTAAAAACCTCCACTGATGGAGCACCCACGATTTCTGGTGGCAAGCTGTTCCACTGGTTAATTGTCCTCACTATCAGGAAGTTTCTCCCTAATTCCAGGTTATTTCCCTCTTGGAAGGTTGGAAGGGGTTGGTCACATTACCTGGGGATGCTATTGTGAATACATGCTATTTGCCGACCACCTGAATTTTGATCCCATAATCATAGCGATGCTAAGATCGTGATAAGCACGAGGGCCAGCTTAAGTCATTTTTCAGTGCCGTGGTAACTTTGAACGGTCGCTAAACAAATGCTTGTTAAGTCAAGGACCACCTACCTGCTCGTAGATAAGCCACCCTCTGTATTTTTAACTTGGGAAAATGTGTCATCCGCAGAAAAACGCAACCCGCCTCATGGGAAGATGTGTCACTGTGCATATTTGGGACATGCCTGGAACATGAGTAAAATCTCAGTTTGTGTGGATAATCTGAAAGGATGTGACTTAACGAGCGAGGAGGCCAGGGTGCAAATGAAGGACGTTTTTCAGTATTTGCTTTCTTTAAAGGGAAGAAATGAATCCGTACGTACCAAGTTGTCCTCGTAGTTAGCTAAGCTGGCATTTCCCGGAAGGGAACATTTGGGCTGAGGAAAATCTACTTCTTGGATTTTAAACCTGAACTTTTTTTACTAGGCATTATGTCTGAAAAGACTAATAAGCAGAAATTATATTTAATTCTACATATTACCACACAGCAGCGAGAATAATTTTTGCACAATACTGGAAGAATGAAGGATTGCCATCAGAGGAAGAAATAATCACGAAAATATTGGAATGTGCAGAGATGGACAGACTAACTATGAGGCTGAAAGACAAAGAAGATACGGACTACTATCAAATTTGGAATTTAGTAATAGTAATAGTGGTAAAGTTGGAAGGGACCTTGGAGGTCATCTAGTCCAACCCCCTGCTCAGGCAGGAAACCCTACACCATTTCGGACAAATGGCTGTCCAGTCTCTTCTTAAAAACTTCCAGTGTTGGAGCATTTACTGCTTCTGGAGGCAGGCTGGTTCCACCGATTAATTGTTCTCACTGTCAGGAAGTTTCTCCTTAGTTCTCTAGGTTGCTTCTCTCCTTGATTAGTTTCCACCCGTTGCTTCCCATAAAGAAGAGGGAATTAAGCTATTTTCAGGTGCTTTGGAAAATAGCTTAATTCCCTCTTCTTTATGGCAGCCCCTGAGATATTGGAATACTGCAATTTATTTATGGAATTTATGGAATTCCATAAATTTATGGAATTTATTTTATTCTTGGTTAGAGAAAAGAATGAAGGATTAGGAGTTGAACATGTATTAGCTTAGCAAACTCCAGACAACTTGTTGATTGGAAAAATTAACATATGTTGATGGAAAAAAATTAATAAAAAAGATTGACAAAAAAACAAAAAACAAAATCTACTTCTCCAAAGGTTAAAAACTCCTTCTGAGATCAAAGGATGTTTGGTGCTCAGCCATTCTTTTTAAGATCCTCAGCTGTTTATTAGTTTTCTGTTGGGCAAATCAGATAAGTTTCTTTCGGAGGCCGGATTGGGAAGGGAGTTAACCCGTCCAGTCTAAAAAGCAGGAAGATCAGAAAAGGCCTCTCCCCTTGCAGACCCGAAACGGGGAAGTTGATAATTTGAAATAAAATGACCCTCGGATCTTAATGTTTATTATGGTTGAGTTTCTTTTTTTTTTTTCCCCTCAAAGTCTCCAGAGCTGCCATTCATCAGCCTCGGAAAAATAAATAATTTGGGCAGTGCAAATGTCAAATGGGTGATGAATATGAGTTGGTCATTTTGTTTGCAATGGAATAGGGTTTCCTGCCTGAGCAGGGGGTTGGACTAGATGACCTCCAAGGTCCCTTCCAACATTATTATTATTATCTTTTATTCATTAGACATGAACCTCAGTCAACTGAACATTCACGTTGGCTGGCACCAATGGTTGACACGGGTTGCTACCAGCATCCTAAGTGTCAACCAGGTATTTCCTTAAAATATAAGATGTTCCAAGTAGCGCAGTTTTTTTGTGACATTGTTGGAGTTATTGCAGGAAGCTGCAGTTTCTTGATGTGTTTTGCAAAGTTTTGGGACATTGTTCCCAGTGCCCGGATGACAGTGGGTACCACCGTTACACGTTTCATCCATAATCACGCAGTTTCGATGGCCAGGTCGCGATATTTCGTAATTTTTTTCCAGTTCTTTTTCTTTGACTCTGGCATCTCCTGGTACAGCGATATCAATCAGCTGTACGCTTCAGTTCTCTTCAACTGCGATATCTGGCGTGTTGTGTTCCAAATGGCGATCTGTCTGTATTCGAAAGTCCCACAAGATCTTCACCCCTCTCATTCTCAACAACTTTTTCCACCCTGTGTTCCATGACTTTTCGGACACAGGCAAGTCATATTTTTTACACAATGCCCAGTGGATTAATTTAGCAACTCGGTCATGTCTAGCTTTGTAATCACTTTGTGCAATTTTGCTGCGCTCATTACAAAGATGATGATGATGATGATGTAAGGGGCAGAGAGGGGACTTCTGTTTAATAAACCTATACACCTAGGAGTAAATGCAGCATTTGCTGTCTTAAACTTTGCAGCGTGTCCACCGAGGAGAATTAAGACAAGTCATGGACAACTTTGAAGAAACACGGAGTTAACATTTGCATCACCTAATAACGAGGATTTTCTAAGTGGAGAACAACACAGTCCATTGCAGTTTGGAGAAGAAAATATTAGAATGCACAATCAATTAATAACATTTGCATGTACCCAACTCTTATAGACTCTGGGCAGCTCACACTATTTCAACAAAATTATCGCAAAGTTAACAATGCAAAAGATACGGATATAACCAACGTTAATGTGTCTCATCCTGTTTTAAATTTCCATTTTGGGGGCTGTGCGTGCTTTATAATGTGCATAATGCATTTGTACACATAGGTAATTCTTGATTTACAACCATTTTTTTAGTGACCGTTTGAAGTTACAATAGCACTGGGAAAAGTGAATTATAATCGGTCCTCACTCTTACAAGCTACTAGAATATAAAATGAGAACAACCCCCCTTCCCTTCTACCATTGATAATGTTGTCTAGTTGGGTGATGTGCAAGAAAACCACCCAGCTCAGAGAGCACCAAGGACCCCACAGTCCTCCTCCTCCTCTCCACAAACCCTACTCACTCCCTTCTAGCACTGATGATGTAACCTAATTGGGTTATGAAACGTCTGCAAAAAATCAGCCAAGCTCAGAGACTCTGAGCTACAAATATTCACTTCTATTAAAATGAAATAAATTGGTTATTTAAATCGATAAAATAACCTAAAAATAGGTTATTTTTAATGGAATATCCAGGTTACCTTATCTGACGTTGACCTTGATTCCTGGTGGCTACATGGACACATCCGTCTCATTTTCTTGGCAACAATGTAAAAATAGTTTGCCATGGGGTCCTGGATTTCTTCCAAAACATTTCTCAACTTTCAACAATCCGTTTCCTCCTCCACTACGCAAACCCCACTCACTCCCTTCTAGCACTGGTGTTGTTACCTAGTTGGGTCGTGAAACATCTGCAAGAAAACCACCCAGCTCAGAGAGCACCAAGGACCCCACAGATGTCCATCGGTCATAAAAGAGCCAAGGTTGCCTACCCCTGGTCTAGGAGACTCACCGCTTAAGACTTAGGCCAGGAGTAGGAAATCTTGGCTCTTTTATGAGGCGTGGACTTCAACTCCCAGAATTCCTGAGCCAGCATGGCTCAGCATGGAAACCTCTCCCTTTCCCCTCAGCATGGCTGGCTCAGGAATTCTGGGAATTGAAGTCCACCAGTCATAAAAGAGCCGAGGTTGCCTACCCCTGGCCTAATCTAACGAAGAGAAGTACCAGGGGTAAGGAGATAGCAGTCTTCCAATACTTGAGGGGCTACCCACAGAAAAGAGGGGGTCAACCAATTCTGCCAAAGGCAGGACGAGAAGCAACGGATGGAAACTCGCCAAGGAGAGAAGCAACCCAGAACTAAGGAGAAACTTCCTGACAGTGAGAACAATTAACCAGTGGAACGACCTGCCTCCAGAAGTGGTGAATGCTCCAACACTGGACGTTTTTAAGAAGAGACTGGACAGCCATTTGTCTGAAATGGTACAGGTTTCCTGCCTGAGCAGGGGGTTGGACTAGATGACCTCCAAGGTCCCTTCCAGCTATGTTATTCTGTTCTTAAGAGAAAAGACACTTGTTTCGATGACCTGCCGGATCCCTAATGTCGTCTTGACAGTCCTGGGAACAGGCTTCGTGACGGAGGAAGAGGGCAATGCAGGGAAGGAAGGAGCTGATCTCCCTTCAGAGGCATTTGGGGAAGAGCCAGCTGGCCTCAAGGGAGTCCTGGGACCTGAAGCGCCACCTTGAAATCCAGGCCAGGCCGGGCCAGGAAATGGGCACGGCGGCAGGATCCAATACGGGAGGCGGCCGTTAGAGAGGAAGGCAGAGTCCCCAGAGTCTTCCAAGGAGTCAGGAGTCTCGGTAGAGACAATCGTTCTGAGGCCAGAGTAGGGGGGGGTCCCCCAGAGCCCACCCTTCCGTACACCTGCAGACAATGCAAATGGCCTTGGGACCTCCCCAGTGTTCTATCCCAGCCTATTGCCGTCCTTGTTAAAAGCACAAGGACCAAACCCCTGTTGATAAAGTAGGCTGGAGACTTTAAAACAAAACAAACCCCTTTTTAACATGGGTGACAAACCTGCCGAAGAGTCCAAAACACAAACAGCAAAACTCAAGTCCAAATGAAGGAAATAGTCCACAGGAACCACGATGCAAACAGAAGAGTAGTCACAAGCAAGACGAACAGACCAGGATCCAAAGAAGTACTTTGCAAACGGTTGCCTTCAGCAACCAGCCCTACCCACACCTCCTCTTTTTATACAGCAGTCCCAAGGCGTTGCCTCTCCGTGCCTTCTCCTTTGACCCTGGAGTTGCCGTATTGACTGCTGCTGATTTGCTCTCGCTAATTGACGACGTGTGCGTGCATCCATTAGCACGTCCATCAGGTGTGAGTCCTCCGAGTCTGACTCATTCTCCTCACACAGCTGAGCTTCATCAGGAACACGACTGGAGGGCTCAGGCTCTGCATCAAACCGTGAGTCCTGTAATTCATCAGAGCCTCCCTCTGCCCCTGATGGCCCTTCAAATGCCTCCTCCACCTCCTCCTCAGTCTCAGCTGTTGGGAGCACAGACTGGCACGGAATCACAACACCCAGCACCTTGAGAATGCAGGGGCCGAATGGGGACAAGGGAGCAGCGTGACGGTCCAAAATAATACGTTCCTTTCTCCAAATCCACAAAGCTAGCCAGGATATATCAATCCCATTTCTGCAGTCTGCTGAGACAGCTGTCACTTAAAGCAGGGTCCCCCAACCCGTGGGCCGCAGCCCACGTAGTGGACTGTGAAGGGCTGCGGAAAAGGCCAGCGAGCATGTACGCACATCCACACTTGCGTGAGCAGTGATCAAGCGGATGCACGCGCCATTTAAGCGACTGGCAGACACGGGTGCACGCCGTTCATGCCGCTTGCCGGCCGCTTGCCCGGAACCGTCCCCTCTCCCCGTTCCCGCCGGTCCATAAAACTGGAAACGTTGGGGAACTCTGATTTAAGGTGTCAGCGGTGTGTACAGGAGAAGGTGTTAGATTAGGGGTGAAGGAGCAAGGAGACCCACCTTAGCCGGAGAACGTCCCAAGGGCTACGAGCCCATCCTTTCATCTCAGACCAAGAGCGGGGATGGTACATGTAGTCCTCGACTTATGACGACTGGTTTAGTGACCATTCAAAGTTACAACGGCCCTGAAAAAGAGCGACTTTTTCCTGTTTTTCACACGTAACGATCCTTGCAGCATCTCCAAGGTCACAAGGACAAAATTGGGACACTTGGCAACCGGCATGCGCTGATGACGGTTGCAGTTTTCAGGGGTCACGAGATCCTCTTTTTGTGACCTTCTGACATGGCAAAGTCATTGGGAGAAACCAGATTCACTTAACAGCCGTGTGACTAACTTAACCGCTGAAGCGATTCACTTAGTAACTCTGGCAAGAAAGGTCGTGAAATGGGACAAAATTCACTTAACAGCTGTCTCACGTAGCCACAGAAAGGTGGTTGTAAATTGAGCCTGCACAGGGGTCGTGTTCTCGAGTGGAAAACCGGTCAGTCAATCCCCTTCAGGGAGAGGCAAATGGATTCAATTGTCCTGCCCCCTTAACCACCAGGCTACGATGACCACCTTCACCTTTGAGCATTGCCGTGAGCGACAGAAGAACGGAGAAGTACATGTGTGCACGCCGTAAAGTACTGTTGAAGGGAAATCTTCATCGTGGTTCAATCCAAGCTGGGAATAAACAACATGACAACTGCTTTAGAAAGAAGGTTGCGATTTATTGAAGAGGAGAGCCAGACAGAAAGATGGCTCTGGAAGAAAAAAAAAAAAAAAGAGAAAGAGAGAGAGAGAGAGAGAGAGAGAGAGAGAGAGAGAGAGAGAGAGAGCACATGTAGGGAGTGGGTTTTTATACTCTCTGGAGCCTTTTGTTTGGTGTTGTTCCTGTGGCATGAACTTTGACCTGAGTCTGAGTGTGCCCTTTGGCATCTGTGGGTTAGTCCTATTATGTCCTGTCTTAGAGTTTGGGTGGGGTATGTAGATTTTAGGTGTCTTTGTCTTCTTAATCTTCTAGCTTCAACCTTCCTGAATGGTTTACATCTGCATTTCTACAGAGCTGGTTTCTGCTTGGGGGAGGGAGACTTGGGGCTATTAAGAAAAACTGGGCATGCTTTTCTGTCTCTTTAAGATCCTTTGAGAAAATATATTTTTCTGCCCTTTTAACATTTCCTTCTCTGCGGGGCTGACTTCCCACAGTACATTTTGCTAAGCCTCTACCCTGAGCATTATACAGGATTGATGACTGATGATCAATCTGCATGCATCAAGGACTGCTCTGGGCTGCGTTCAGCCCCTCCCCTCTGAATTATTCAAACCATTGTTGGCTTCTCCGCACAAGCTGACTGCGTGGATCAGCGGACCCTGGCAAAGCTGGAGACCATTTTTCCATCACCCTAGGACACAGGTGTCAAACTCAATGCGTCATATGACATGTCACGTCTTTTTTTTGATTGCATTGCCAGAGCCGGGGTGGGCACGGCCTCCGCAGGTTGCAACCGGCCCAGTTTGACACCCCTGCCCTAGGATAAAGGTGCATAAGCAATCAAATGCCTTAAACAGATTCTTTCTTCCGCTGAGCAGAGCTGATGCTTTGCAAAGTCTTAGTAAGGTTACACTTGGACCACTGCATCCAATTCTGCTGAGCAGAATACAAAAAAGATGTTGAGACTTGGGAAGAGTGCAGAGAAGAGCAACAAAGATGATTAGGGGGCTGGAGGCTAAAACATATAAGGAACGGTTGCTGGAATTGGGTATGTCTAGTTTAATGAAGAGAAGGATGAGGGGGGACATGATAGCAGCAGCGTTCCAGTATCTCAGGGGCTGCCCCAAAGAAGAGGGAGTCAAGATATTCTCCAAAGCACCTGAAGGCAGGATAAGAAGCATCGGATGGAAACTAATCAAGGAGAGAAGCAACCTAGAACTAAGGAGAAACTTCTTGACAGAACAGTTAACCAGTGGAACAACCTGCCTCCAGAAGCGGTGAATTCTCCAAGACTGGAAGTTTTTAAGAAGAGACTGGACAGCCATTTGTCTGAAATGGTATAGTGTTTCTTGCCTGAGCAGGGGGTTGGACTAGATGACCTCCAAGGTCCCTTCCAACTCCTCTATTATTCTATGTCCGCGGGAGGGAACTCATTGAATGAATTCATCCTTTTTTCCCCAGGCTGAGTCTGCCTCATGGAGAGAGGAGGTGAAGAGTCAAGATGTTTCCTATTGTTAATGGGAAGGCACATGGATGCAGCTGGTGGGAAGGGAGGCCATGATGTGTTAAGGAAACAGACTCATTCAAGCTAAGTCAGAGGTTAGGCTCCTCCGTGTCCATTGGACTTTTTCAATTCTTCTTTTATTAAAAGGCAGCTGGCTGGTTGCAAAGTCCAAGCAACGATTTGGAGGCCCACAGGTCTCGTTGTCCATCTTGGGTAACTACATAATATTAATAATAATAATAATAATAATAATAATAATAATAATAATAGTAGTAGTAGTAGTAGTAGTACTAATAGTAGTAGTAATAGTAGTAGTAGTAGTAAAGTTGGAAGGGACCTTGGAGGTCATCTAGCCCAACCCTCTGCTCAAGCAGGAAACCCTATACCAGTGGTTCTCAACCTGTGGGTCAGGACCCCATTTGGGGTCGAACGACCATTTCACAGGGGTCGCCAAACAATGCAGTCCACCATTTTTTCCCCCTTTTCCTTAGCTGTGCTACTCCCTTTTATTCTATTGGCTTTTGAAAGCCAATAGAATAGACTCTCTTGAATAGAGTCTAATTCTATTGGTTTTCAAAAGCCAATAGGAATTGTCCAGGCTGTCTCTGCCCTGCTGAGCCCGCCAAAAGTCCCAGTCTGCAAATGGTGCTGCACCAGTTGAGTAGTCCTCGATTTACGACCGGTTGAGTAGTCCTTGACTTAGGACCGGTTGGGGGTCGCGGCATTAAAAAGGCTGAGAACCACTGCCCTATACCATTTCGGACAAATGGCTGTCTAGTCTCTTCTTGAAAACTTATTTTGTTTCTATTTTTATTTTTATTTTATTATTCCTTTATTTTATTATTATTTTATTTTATTATTTCTTTATTTTATTATTATTTTATTTTACTATTTTATTTTTTCATTTCTTTGTTCTATTTTGTTTTCTTTTATTTCTTTTTCACTTATATTTTTACTTTTATTACAGTATTTTCTTTTTTTCTTTTGTCTTTATTTTATTTTATTTTTTACTCTTATTATTTTTTCGTTTCTTTATCCTATTTTCTTTTATTTCATTTTTTACTTTATTATGTTTTTTTTCTTTTATTATTTTCTTCTTTCTTTCTTTTATTTTTATTTTATTATTATTATTTTTTTTATTCTATTTTGGTTTCTTTTATTTCATTTTTTACTTTCTTATATTTTTTATTATTTTACTTTGTTTTCTTTTCTTTTCTTTTATTTACATTTTATTTCATTTTCTTATTTTATTTTCTTATTTTGATTTTGTTTTAGCTTAGCTTTATTATTTTCATAACTAACTCATGCCGGCGAATCTACGTAATGCTCCTTTCTCCTTCTGTTTTCCCCAGGACAAAAACCCTGTGAGGTGGTTTGGGCGGAGAGAGAATGAGTGTCCCAAAATTACCCAGCTGGCTGTCACACCTAAGAGGGGGGGGGTGAACTAGAATTCACCATCTCCTGGCGATTGGCTCAAAGTCACCCAGTTGGTTTTCATGCCTAAAGCAGGACTAGAACTCGCTGTCTCCTGGCAATTGGCCCAAAACTACCGAGTCAGCTTTCATGCCTAAGGCAGGACTAGAACTCACCATCTCCTGTGATTGGCCTAAAGTCACCCAGCTAACTTTCATGCCTAAGGCAGGACTAGAACTCACCGTCTCCTGGCAATTGGCCGAAAGTCACCCAGTCAGCTTTCATGCCTAAGGCAGGATTAGAACTCACCATCTCCTATGATTGGCCTAAAGTCACCCAGCTGGCTTTCATGCCTAAGGCAGGACTAGAACTCACCGTCTCCTGGCAATTGGCTGAAAGTCACCCAGTCAGCTTTCATGCCTAAGGCAGGACTAGAACTCACCGCCTCCTGGTTTCTGGACTGGCGCCTTAACCACTAGACCGTACCGGCTCTTCCCACCAACCTCCCAGCTGTTTTGTCTTTTTCCTTTTGACACGCCTGTAGGTCCCTCATCTAAGTTCAGAGCACCTATTATTCTCCGAGAAGAACGAATCCTGAAGCCAAATCAATGTCCTCACAACGCTGTTTATTTCTTTAACCTGTTTGCCCGTCGATATGCAGAGACAAATGGTGCTTTGCCTAGCACAGGAGTAGGCAACCTTGGCTCTTTTATGACTTGTGGACTTCAACTCCCAGAATTCTTGAGCCAGCCATGCTGAGGGGAAAGGGAGAGGTTTCCATGCTTAGTCATGTTGGCTAGGGAATTCTGGGAGGTGAAGTCCACAAGTCATGAAGGGGCCAAAGTTGCCTCCCCTGGCCTAAGTCGTCCTGTTCTAAGCGGTGAGCCTCCTAGACTCTAGGAAGCTCACCACTTAGAGCAGGAGAACTTAGGACAGGGGGTTGGCAACCTTGACTCTTTTATGACTTGTGGACTTCAACTCCCAGAATTCCTGAGCCAGCATGGGGGAACTATGGCCCCCTCATGACTTGTGGACTTCAACTCCCAGAATTCTTGAGCCAGCCTGGCTCAGCTTGGAAACCTTTCCCCTCAGCATGGCTGGCTCAGGAATTCTGGGAGTTGAAGTCCACTCGTCATAAAAGAGCCGAGGTTGCCGACCCCTGGCCTAGCATAAATAAAATTTGCACCTCTTCTTGGAGCCTGGCCCAAACGCACACCCGTCGGCCCAATTTACTGAGAAAACAGCCTGTCTTTTCAAGTGGGGAGATTGTGGTTTCGCTGTTGTTGTTTTCCCCAAGCAAACACACCTGAAAAGTGACACAATCTGAGGAGGCAAAGCACTCAATAGTACACAAAGCATCCCTGGCTCCTGTGATAATGGGGGATAAATGGCTGAGTCACCAGAAGGGCCTTTTTTCATTTTGTGCCTGGTTCTCTCTGCAAAGGATGAGATAAGGGCTTCAAAAGGCTGGCCCTAATCTTTCTCTTTCTTTCTGTTTTTTCTTTTTTTTACACTTTTGTTTTCAAAGCCAGATGGTCGTCTGTCTGATCTCTCTCAGCAGCCCAAGGGCCAGACAGGAAATCGACTTTGGGATGACTGTGCCACACGTCCGAGGTCTTACTCATAGGAGAGACTATTAGTAGCCCTCAGAGTTGAACTGGAGGGTCCTTGGTGCTCTCTAAGCTGGATTGTTTCCTTGCAGACGTTTCATGACCCAACTAGGCAACATCATCAGTGCTGGAAAGAGGGGGGTTTGTGGAGAAGAGGAGGAGGAGGATGGAAAAGGAATGAAGGGGGAGAAGGAGAAAGAAGAGAGAAGAACTGTGGGGTCCTTGGTGCTCTCTGAGCATGGTGGTTTCCTTGCAGACGTTTCATGACCCAACTAGGTAACATAATCAGTGCTAGAAGGAACTGGAGGTTTGTGGAGAGGAGGAGGAGGGGGAGGGGGAGGGGGACGACGACGACTGTGGGGTCCTTGGTGCTCTCTGAGCTTGGTTGTTTCCTTGCAGACGTTTCATGACCCAACTAGGTAACAACATCAGTGCTAGAAGGAACTGGAGGTTTGTGGAGAGGAGGAGGAGGAGGAGGAGGAGGGGGGACGACGACGACTGTGGGGTCCTTGGTGCTCTCTGAGCTTGGTGGTTTCCTTGCAGATGTTTCATGACCCAACTAGGTAACATCATCAGTGCCAGAAGGAAGTGGAGGTTTGTGGAGAGGAGAGGAGGAGGAGGAGGACGACGACTGTGGGGTCCTTGGTGATTTCTGAGCTTGATTGTTTCCTTGCAGACGTTTCACGACCCAACTAGGTAACATCATCAGTGCTAAAAGGGAATATGGTTTAAGGGAGAGAAGAGGAAGAGAGAAGGCGAGGAAGAAAGAAGGAATGAAGGGGGAGAAGGAGAAAGAAAAAAGGAGAAGAACTGTGGGGTCCCTTGGTGGTCTCTGAGCTTGCTTGTTTCCTTGCAGACGTTTCACGACCCAACTAGGTAACATCGTCAGTGCTAGAAGGAAGTGGGGTTTGTGGGGGGGGGGAGGAGGAGGAGGAGGACTGTGGGGGTCTCTGAACCTGGTCATTTTCTTGCAGATGTTTTATTAGCATTAGATTAATACAAGGCCTTTATTTGTATCCCACTTTTATTATTTTGACAAATACCTCAAGGGGGAGAACATATCCAACACACCTTCCTCGTCCTATTGTACCCACAACGACAACCCTGAGGTGAGGTGGATTGGGCTGGGAGAGTGATTAGTCCAAAGTCACCCAGCTGGCTTTCATGGCTAAGGCAGGACTTGAACTCACAGTCTCCCGCTTTCTTAATCCTTCAGCAGTAATCCAAACTCGCTGTCCAGTCAAGGGAACCCTAACTCAGACAAAACAAGCTAGCGGTAAACAGCAGCCTAATCAAGGACCCACCAACACTGGCAAGGCAAGTCAACGGCATATAAAAATGAGCCAGAACTCCACTCCTTTCGAGCACTGATGATGTTACCTAGTTAGGTCATGAAACGTCTGCAAGGAAACCACCCAGCTCAGAGAGCCCCCAGGACCCCCACAATCTTCCTCTTCTTCTCTTCCTCCCCATTTCATCCTCCTCCACTCTGCAAACTCCATTCCCTTCCAGCACTGATGATGTTACTTAGATGGGCCATGAAACGTCTGCAAGAAAACAACCAAGCTCAGAAACCACCAAGGTTTTTGTTCTTCCACTTTTCTTTCTCCTCCTTCTCCCCCTTCAATCCTCCTCCTCCTCCTCCCTCACTCCCCTTCTAGAACTGATGATGTTAGCTAGTTGGGTCATGAAATGTCTGCAAGAAAATCACCAAGCACAGGCAGCACCAAGGACCCACAGTCTTTCCTCCTCCTCCTCCTCCTCCTCCTCCTCCTCCTCCTCCTCCTCCTCCTCAAGCCCCACTCCTTCTAATACTGATGATGTTACTTAGTTGGGTCATGAAATGTCTGCAAGGAAACCACCAAACTCAGACAGCACCAAGGACCCCACAGTACTGCTACTTCTTCTTCCTCTTCCTCTTCTTCTTCTTCTTCCTCTTCCTCTTCTTCTTCTTCCTCTTCCTCTTCTTCTTCGTCCTCTTTCTCTTCTTCTTCCTCTTCCTCTTTCTCTTCCTCTTCCTCTTCTTCCTCTTCTTCTTCTTCCTCCTCCTCCTCTTCTTCTTCTTCTTCTTCTTCTTCTTCTTCTTCTTCTTCTTCTTCTTCCTCTTCTTCTTCTTCCTCCTCCTCCTCCTCTTCTTCTTCTTCTTCTTCTTCTCCTCCTCCTCCTTCTTCTTCTCCTCCTCTCCACAAGACCCACTCCTTCTAATACTGATGATGTTACTTGAAACATCTGCAAGGAAACCACCAAGTTCAGAGAGCACCAAGGACCCCACAGTCCTTCTTCTTCTTCTTCTTCTTCTTCTTCTTCTTCTTCTTCTTCTTCTTCTTCTTCTTCTTCTTCTTCTTCTTCTTCTTCTTCTTCTTCTTCTTCTTCTTCTTCTTCCTCTTCTTCTTCTTCTTCTTCTTCTCCTTTTTCCTCTTCTTCTTCTTCTTCTTCTTCCTCCTCCTCCTCCTCCTCCTCCTCCTCCTCTTCTTCTTCTTCTTCTTCTTCTTCTTCTTCTTCTTCTTCTTCTTCTTCTTCTTCTTCTTCTTCTTCTTCTTCTTCTTCTTCTTCTTCTTCTTCCCTTCCCCTCCTCCTCCTTCTTCTTCTTCCTCCTCCTCCTCCTCCTCCCCCTCCACCTCCCTTGTAGCACTGATGATGTTACCTAGTTGGGCCATGAAATGTCTGCAAGAAAACAACCAAGCTCAGAAACCACCAAGGTTTTTGTTCTTCCACTTCTTTTTCTCCTCCTCCTCCTCCTCCCTCACTCCCCCTCCAGAACTGATGATGTTACCTAGATGGGCCATGAAATGTCTGCAAGAAAATCACCCAGCTCAGAGAGCACCAAGGACCCCACAAACCTCCTCCTCCTCTCTGCAAACCCCCGTCCCTTCTAGCACTGATGATGTTACCTAGTTGGGTCATGAAATGTCTGCAAGAAAAGCCACCAAGCTCAGAGAGCACCAAGGACCCCACCATCTTATATGTCTAATAAGCACTTTCCCAATAATAAGGGTTGAAGTTTTTGGTTGTTCCCAAGCCTGATTCCCAAGAATAAGCCCTAAGAAGCTTTTCTTCCTTCCTCTGCTGGTTCTAGTCCATATTGTGACTAGAACCAGCTACCAAAGCCAGCCTCTTGATATAAACTGCAAGTAACCCTCGATTTACAACAGTTCCTTTAGTGACCGTTCAAAATGACAACGGCAATGAAAAAAAAAACTCACGGTTATGACTGTTGTAGCCTCCCCCAGGGTCACCTGATCAAAATTCAGACGCTTGGCCACCGAATCGTCTTTACGACGGTCGCCGTGTCCCTGGGTCACATGCTGCTCTTTTGCGGACTTTCTGACTAGCAGAGTCCATGGGGGGGGGAAGCTGGATTCATTTAACGAC
>CM077923.1:90806852-90851852 GCA_039797435.1 Crotalus adamanteus | reverse complement strand
CGGTCACGCGATCAGAATTCAGAGGCTCGGCAACTGACTCGCATTTACGAACGGTCGCAGTGTCCCGGGGTCACGCAAATTCAACGGGGAAGCCGGGGTTTTACTTAACGAGCGTGTTGCTAACTTAACAACTGCAGCAAGGAAAAGTCGTAAAACGGGGCAAAAAAATGCTCACTTCCCCAAGGTTTCACTTAGCCACAGAAATGTTGGGCTCAGCCGCGGACGTAAGTTGGGGATTTCCTGTCGGCGGCGGAACGGCTTGCCTCAGGAAGTTGTGGGCGCGTCATCTCTGGAGGTTTTTAAGAAGAGGTTGGGCAGCCCCTCCTCTGGAACGGTATGGGGTTTCCGGCTTGAGCCGAGGGCTGGACTAGACGATCTCCAAGGTCCCTTCCAGCTCTCTGTTATTCCGTTGTTCTGTTGTTGACGGGGCTGGGCTGGGCTGCCTGTGGGAAAGCCGTGACCTCTTTCTAACTCAGTTCTCTCTCTTGGGGGGCTTCTTAGGAGTTGCTGCTGATTCTTCAACCTCTCCTCCTCCAGCCAAGGTGACTATCCATCCTGTCACCCCCGATTCTCCTTCCAGCAAAACACCGGACACTGTGACCACCTCAAATCTCATTTCAACACTCGGGGCACCAACGAGCAAACCTTCAGCCCCGCCAGCCTCACCCACTTCTCCAGTTGTGGTGGAGCCCCCCAAGATACCTACAACGGGGACCTCCTTGACCGCCACCACCCCTTCTTCGCCCGCGAAGCATGGAGACGCCACCACCACCCCCGTCGTCCTCAGCATTGCAGACACAACGGCCTCGCGGGCACCGACGTTGGCTCCGGACATGACTGCCACCTCTTCGCGGGGGATAGCTGCGAAAGACCCCACCTCTGCCAGCAGACCGTCCACGTTGACCCTTTCTCCCTCCTCGCCGTCCTCCGCAAAGCCGGTTGAGTCCACAGGTACGTTGCCAGTCTCTGGGTTATAATTCCTTTAATCCAGAAGTCTTGAATTTGGGCAATGTTGAAGACTGGTGGACGTCAGCTCCCAGAATTCCCCAGCCAGCCAAGGGCAGCTTTAAGACTTGCGGACTTCAATTCCCAGAATCCCTTAGCCAGCAGGGGTCTCAGAAATCGGCCATTTTGAAGACTTGCGGACCTCAACTCCCAGAATTCCCCAGCTAGCAGGGATCTTGGAACTTGGCAATTATAAAGACTTGTGGACTTCAGCTCCCAGAATCCCCCAGCCGTGGCAACTTTGTGACTTGTGGACTTCACTTCCCAGAATTCCCTGTGCTGGCTGGGGAATTCTGGGAGTTGTAGACCCCAAGTCTTAAAGTTGCCCTGTTTGGAGACCCCTGCTCTAATCTCTAGCTGGGTACGGGGGGGGGGATGCGGGAATTGAACCCTGGGAGGGGAGTTGGCTTAAAGCAGTGGTTCTCAACCTTTTTAATGCCGCGACTCCCAACTGGTCATAAGTCGAGGACTAAACTGGTCGTAAGTCGAGGACTTTCCCTGCCCGCGAGCGCCGCGCATGCATGGTGCCACCCCCTGTGCCGGCCGAGGCGTAGCTGGCAAGCGGCAGAGACGGAGCAGGCCGACCACTGGCTGGGCCACCAGCTGGCCCAGCCCAAGGGAAGTAAGGCACCCGCCGGAGAAGGGGGGAAAAAATGGCAGACAGCCTTGCTTGGCGACCCCCGTGAAATGGTCGATCGACCCCAAATGGGGTCGCGACCCATAGGTTGAGAACCGCTGGCTTAAAGGTAAAATCTCCTTCCTATGAAAGTCTTTTTTCTTTTTCCCATTTTTCTTTCAACAGCAAAAAGTCCGAGGGCTCCATTCGTCCTTACAAAAACTTCCACTGCGCCTGGAGTTGTCAGCGATCCTACAACCTTAGCAGCTGCTACCACTGGAAGAAGCGGAACCACAAGCAAAGATAAAGCATCGGCGTTGCCCACCTCACCACACACGTTGCTGGCGAGCACCGTGCCGAAGACTGCAGGGGCTCCCAGGAGCTCCACTCTGCCGTCCTCAACTAGCCAATTTTTAACTTACCCAGAACGGAAGGCGACGCCTTTGACTTTGTCAGTGGGGACCACAATTCCTCAGGAGTCTGACGTCCCGTCTCCGACCAGCAGGGGGAACATGACTTCGGGGGGAGGCCAGGCTAAGGTAAACAGATGGTCAGGGTACCACCTGTTGAGATTTCCAAAAACAAAACAACAACCAGGTGCATGACACCGACAGAGGCACAGCGATGTTGGTTTGTTGCTAACTAGAGCCCGTTTGGGGTAGCGGTGAAGGCTTCAGGCTACAAAACGGGGGGGGGGGGTTTGCATCGCTTTTGATATTGCCCAATAGAATATATATATATATTTTTCTTCCAGATAGTCTGTGAGAATAAGATGCCCCTGAAGGAGAAGGTGATTATTCTCACCTTAAATGAATCACGGCCTTGTGTAAGTATCTCCTCAACGCATTTGAGTTACAAGTAGCCCTCGACTGACGACTGCCATTGAGCCCAGTATGTCTGTTGTTAAGTGAGACGTTTGTTAAGTGGGTTTTGCCCCCATTTCACGACCTTTCTTGTCACAGATGTTAAGTTAGTAATCCCGTTGTTAAGTGAATCTGGTTTCCCCATTGACTTTGCTTGTCAGAAGGTCGCAAAAGACAATCACCTAATACTAGACTGGGAATGTCTAGTTCAAGGCTAGGCAACCTTGGCTCTTTTATGACTGGTGGACTTCAACTCCCAGAATTCCTGGGCCAGCAGGGGGGAACTATGGCCCCTTCATGACTGGTGGACTTCAACTCCCAGAATTCCTGAGCCAGCATGGGAAAACTATGGCCCCTTCATGCCTCGTGGATTTCAACTCCCAGAATTCCTGTGCCAGCGTGGCTCAGCTTGGAAACCTCTCCCTTTCCCCTCAGCACGGCTGGCTCAGGAATTCTGGGAGTTGAAATCCACCAGTCATAAAAGAGCCAAGGTTGGCTACCCCTGTCCTACGTCCTCCTGTTTTAAGCGGTGAGCCTCCTAGCTCAGGGGTAGGCAACCTTGGCTCTTTTATGACTTGTGGATTTCAACTCCCAGAATTCCTGTGCCAGCGTGGCTCAGCCTGGAAACCTCTCCCTTTCCCCTCAGCATGGCTGGCTCAGGAATTCTGGGAGTTGAAGTCCACCAGTCATAAAAGAGCCAAGGTTGCCTAACCCTGGTCTAGTTTAATGAAGAGAAGGACGAGGAGGGACATGATAGCAGTGTTCCAATATTTGAGGGGCTGCCATAAAGAAAAGGGGGTCAGTTTATTCTCCAAAGGACAAGAAGCAACAGATGGAAATTAACCAAGGAGAGAAGCAACCTAGAACTAAGGAGAAACTTCCTGACAGTGAGAACAATTAACCAGTGGAGCTGCTTGCCACCAGAAGTTGTAAATGCCCCAACACTGGAGGTTTTGAAGAAGAGACTGGACAGCCATTTGTCTGAAATGGCATAGGGCAGGGGTAGGCAACCCAAAACACTCAAAGAGCCACTTGGACCCGTTTCCCACCAAAAACAAAACACCAGGAGCCGCAAAACCCTTTTGATATCTAAAATGAAGATAACACTGCCTATATCCTTTTTTACCTTTATTATAGGTGTGTGTGTGTGTGTGTGTGTGTATGGACATTTGTGTGTGTATATATATATATATATTGTTGTTAATTGCGAAGTCATGTCCGACCCATCGCGACCCCATGGACAATGTTCCTCCAGGTCTTCCTGTCCTCTACCATCTTCTGGAGTCACTTTAAGCTCACACCTACTGCTTCAGTGACTCCATCCAGCCACCTCATTCTCTGTCGTCCCCTTCTTCTATTGCCCTCAATCTTTCCCAGCATTAGGCCCTTCTCCAGTGAATCCTTCCTTCTCATTAGGTGGCCAAAGTACTTGAGTTTCAACTTCAGGATCTGGCCTTCTAAAGAGCAGTCGGGGTTGATCTCTTCTAGGACTGACCGGTTTGAACGCCTTGCAGTCCAAGGAACTCGCAGGAGTCTTCTCCAGCACCAGAGTTCAAAGGCCTCAATTCTTTGGCGCTCAGCCTTTGTTATGGTCCAACTTTCACATATACATACATACATACATATATATATATATATACACACACACACACACACACACACATTAAAAATAAAAGTAAAAATATCTTGGGAATATCCATACTATTAAAACAATGATCACCAAGAGAATGCTTTAAGAGAATAAAATTACATACACACACAGGTAAAAAAAGGATATATGCAGTGTTATCTTCATTTTAGATGTCAAAAGGGTCTCTCTGTCTCTCTCTCTCCCTTCCTCTCTATCTGCCCTTGGTCTGCCACTCCTCTTCTCTCTCTCTCTCTCTCTCTCTCTCTCCCCTCCCTCCCTCTCTCTCTTTCTCTCTCTCTCTTTCTCCCCCCCTCCTATCTACTGCTAACCTGGCAAGCTTCAAGCTGTTGTCCAACAAGCTCAGGGGTAGGCAACCTCGTCTCTTTTATGACTCATGGACTTCAACTCCCAGAATTCCTGAGTCAGCCTAGCTGGGCTAGCTAGCTCTCTCCTATCCTTCCTGCAGAGACGCAGCAAAGGGAGGAGCTCCGCCCAGTAAGCTTTTCAGCTCCTCGGAGAACACTGTGAGTGCACTCTCTTTTACACATACACACACAAAACACACACACACACACACAGAGAGAGAGAGAGAGAGAGAAGCAGGGAAGCGCAATTCCTCTCTCTGTCTCTGTCTCTCTCTGCAGAGGCAGAGGAGGCTGGGAGCCACAGGGGAAGGCTCAAAGAGCCGCATGCGGCTCTGGAGCCGCAGGTTGCGGACCTGTGGCATAGGGTTTCCTGCCTGAGCAACGGGTTGGACTAGATGACCTCCAAGTTCCCCTCCAATTCCACTATTCTGTTATTTCATTTTCTGCCCTTTCTTCCTGTTGATCAGCAAAAGTCCAATAAGAGTTATCAGAAATAATAACATCACTGTTGCAAACTGTATTTCAATCCATCCTATTGTACTCATACCGCCATTTCCATTTAAGCATATTCCCTCTTTTTCTTCATATAAGCAATGTTTAAGACATCACTGTCGAGTCAATCAAAAAAACCCCAAAACATTGAATTTTACAAAAAAAAAATAGCAACCTGTTATTTTAATAATTATTCTGTCTCCCTATGATCCTTAAATTCCTTTTAAAAATTCCGTCTCGTTTCTCATACCCTCTTTGTCTCTTCTCTCAAAATTCAATCAATCCATCTATCAGAATAGAGCTGGAAGGGAACTTGGAGGTCTTCTAGTCCAGCCCCCTTGCTCAGGCAGGAGACCCTATATCTCAGTGTCTTTGTTAAGAACCTTTCATGATTCCAGTTGTGGCCACTTCAGCGTATCTCTTTTGTACTTCCAGCGTTAAAAATAAACTGCCCACATCACTTTTCTGCTTTATTATTTGCATGTCTTTTTTTTTTAATTAAAAGTTTTACAAATTACAATATAAACCCACCCATCCCCTCCCCCCCTCCCCCACTTCCCAGAGCTGATTACAGGGTAACAAATAAACAAACATACTCTAGCTAACATAAACCAACTAAACTATCAATCAAAACCATAATACACTTTAACTCCTTCTCAAAACAAATATTAACAAATTAAAACAAAAATAATACCATTAATACTATTAATAATTATCTAAAATCTATTCAAAAGCAAGATAATACTTTTCAGTTTCATACTTCTTCTGAATATAATCAATCCATCTTCTCCAAACCATAATATATCTTTCTTGTGAATGATCCTTCAAATAGGCGGAGATTTTCACCATTTCTGCTAAATTAGACACTTTAAGTATCCATTCTTCCAAAGTAGGCAATAAGTTTTTCTTCCAATATTGCCCCACCAATAATCTTGCAGCAGTTATAAAGTTCAACATCAAATTAGTTTCTTTAACATCCAAATCTACAATAATACCCAACAAAAATAATTGCGGAGTAAACTTTATCTTTTTCTTAAAAATCTTTTGAATATTCCACCAAATCTTAATCCAAAAAGCTTTAATATCTTTACAAGTCCACCAAGTATGAAAATAAGTTGCATCTAAATTTCCACATCTCCAACATTTGGGCTGCAATTTCGGATACATGCGGGACAACTTTTGGGGATCCAAATGCCATCTATAAAACATTTTATAAAAATTTTCTCTTAAATTTTGTGCTTGAGTAAATTTTACATTTCTAACCCAAATTGTCTCCCCTGTATCCAATAAAACTGGCTCTTGGATATTTTGCGCCCATTTAATCATACAATCTTTAACTAACTCTGTTTCAGAGTCCAATTTGCATGTCTTTTTTAATTATTAAATCCTCATCCAGGGCCATTGGTAAAGTCATTATTTCCATCCCTTCCTTGTAACTCATTTTTAAAACCGCCCGCAAGCCAACTTCAATTTTATTCAATTTTATTTCTGTTCAGTAACACTGTCTGATTCTTCTTCAAATGGCATTAAAACTTCCTCTCTTTTAAAGGGGCTATCTGGCGCCCTCTAGTGTCCACCTCCAAAGTCGTCTTACTATCAGCTGTTTCCGAGTATAAACTTAAACGTTTTCCCACGAGAAAGGATTCTTTCAATTAACTTCAAAGTCTTACCTGAAATCCATCGGAGCCCTTAATCCATTTAAGGCCGGTGTTAATCTTCCTTTTACTGTATATCCCATTGTTGTTACAAATCTTTAAACTTGTAGTTAAATTTCTTAAAAAAAAAAAAAAAGGATTAAAGAAGACCCATCCAGTGATTTGAGTAGAACTTGCCAGTTTGAAGGTTTTCAATCTTTAAAATACGGGAAGGGGGGGGGGAAAGTTAAATTTAAGGTGATTAGGAGGTGAGCCTTGGTTGAAACTCAACGATTTCAGTCTCTAATTTGCCCTTTCAGGGCCAACTTGCATTTTGCCTGGGGGTGGGGTGGGGGGTTCTGCAATGGGAAGTCTATGTTTAATTTTCCAGACGGAACCTGGATGCAGACTGGGGGCCCCATGCTGGATTCACACTAGGTGCTGTGCTCCTAAACTCCGTTTAACAAAACCCAGTTCCTGGATTCAGTTAAGATGGCAGAATCCATATCCGGGTT
Source organism: Crotalus adamanteus (assembly GCA_039797435.1). Lineage (NCBI taxonomy): Eukaryota > Metazoa > Chordata > Lepidosauria > Squamata > Viperidae > Crotalus > Crotalus adamanteus. The sequence goes on along the minus strand of CM077923.1, from coordinate 90,844,732 downwards.
TCACAAGCATCATCCCAAGAGAAGCTGGAGCCCATTCAGAGGACTTGTTTTAGGAGTCCCCTAAAAGACATTTTGAGTTTCTTTCAGGTCTGGCACCTGTACGCTTATTTATCTATTTATGAGACTTATATACCGCTTTAAGCGCAAGCACTCTCTAAGCGGTGTACACCAGTAAGCAATGTATATATATATATATTTACATTGCCCCCAACAATCTGGGTCCTCATTTTACCTACCCCGGAAGGATGGAAGGCTGAGTCAACCTTGAGCCGGTGAGATTTGAACCGCTGACCTGCTGAACACAGTCAGCTAAAGTGGCCTGCAGTACTGCACTCTAACTGCTACGCCACCTTGGCTCTTCCTTCCTTCCTTCCTTCCTTCCTTCCTTCCTTCCTTCCTTCCCTGCTTTCCTTATGCTGCCAGCCAGCGAGTCTTCCCTCCCTCCCTCCCTCCCTCCCTTTCTCTTTCCCTTTTCCCTCCATTTTTCCTTCTTTAACGCTCCCTCTCTTCTTCCTTCCATCCCTTCCTTCTCCTTCCATCTCTCGCTTCCTCTCTTCCTCCGCCTCTCTCCCTTCCTCCCTCCATTTTTCCTCCTTTAACCCTCCCTCTCTCCCTTCCTTCCTCCCTCTCCCTCTCTCCCTTCTCCCTCCCTTCCTTCCTTCCTTCCGTCCTCTCTCCCTCCCTTTCTCTTTCCCTTTTCCCTCCATTTTTCCTTCTTTATCCATCCCTTCCTTCTCCCTCCCTCCCTTCCTCTCTTCCTCCCCCTCTCTCCCTTCCTCCCTCCCTCCATTTTTCCTTCTTTAACCCTCTCTCCCTCCCTCTCTCCCTTCCTTCCTCCCTCTCTCCCTTCTTCTCCCTTCCTCCCTTTTTTCTTCTTTAACTCTCCCTCTCTTCTTCCTTCCTTCCATCCCTCCCTTCCTTCCTCTCTTCCTTTCTCCCTCCCTTTCTCCCTCCCTCCCTTTCTCCCTCCCTTCCCTCCGTTCTCCATCTCTCCCTTCCCTCCTGCCTGGACCTATTGGAAATTTTACTTCCAAATCTGTCCTAAAACAAGAACCTTAAACAAAGCTGGTGTGACTTGTAACCCAGCGGGGTGAAAAGGGCAGGGAATCCCCCTCCCTCCCAGTCTCCGTGGGTTGGGTCCCTGCTTTGTCGACTCAAGGGCCACGACCTCCTTATTCCGCAGAGGGATGTTAGTCTTGGATCCCTGTCAGAGTTCCAAGTGTTGAGCTTGTTCAGCCTGGACAAATAACGGGAAAGACTTCAAAGGCTCCAGACAAAGGTTTTTCCAGCTTGGCAGCTTGAGAGACATTGCTCGAGCAGATATAAGGAAAGGGTGCAAATCAACGCTTCCTGGGGAGATCCCACAATCCATTCCTTGTGTCTAGGACCATCCCTGCTTATCTAAACCAGCTTTGTCACTCCAGGCTCAATGATTGCTTGGTAGAATCCGTAAGTTGACTACTGAGGAGCAAGGTTGGCTGTGAGAAAGGGTCATGTTGACGGTCTGGGGTTCTGAGAAGCAACTCCATCTCCTCCCCCCCTCTCTCTCCTTCCTCTCTCTTTCTCTCTCCCCCCCCCTCTCTCTCTTCTTCCTCTCTTCTCTTTTCTCTCTTCTCTCCTCTCTCCTCTCTCCTTTCTCCTTTCTCTCTTCTCTCCTCTTTTCTCTCTTCTCTCTTCTCTCCTCTCTCTCTTCTTCCTCTCTTCTCTCTCTCCTCTTTTCTCTCTCTCTCCTCTCTCTCTTTTCTCTCTCCTCTCTCTCTTCTTCCTCTCTTCTCTTTTCTCTCTTCTCTCCTCTCTCCTTTCTCCTTTCTCTCTTCTCTCCTCTTTTCTCCTTTCTCTCTTCTCTCCTCTTTTCTCTCTTCTCTCCTCTCTCTCTTCTTCCTCTCTTCTCTCTCTCCTCTTTTCTCTCTCTCTCCTCTCTCTCTTCTTCCTCTCTCCTCTCTCCTTTCTCTCTTCTTTTCTCTCTCTCTTCTTCCTCTCTTTTTTCTCTCTTCTCTCCTTTCTCCTTTCTCTCTTCTCTCTTCTTTTCTCTCTCCTCTCCTCTCTCTCTTCTTCCTCTCTTCTCTCTCTCTCTTTTCTCTCTCCTCTCTCTCTTCTTCCTCTCTTCTCTTTTCTCTCTTCTCTCCTCTCTCCTTTCTCCTTTCTCTCTTCTCTCCTCTTTTCTCTCTTCTCTACTCTCTCTCTTCTTCCTCTCTTCTCTCTCTCCTCTTTTCTCTCTCTCCTCTCTCTCTTTTCTCTCCTCTCTCTCTTCTTCCTCTCTTCTCTTTTCTCTCCTCTCTCCTTTCTCTCTTCTCTCCTCTTTTCTCTTTTCTCTCTTCTCTACTCTCTCTCTTCTTCCTCTCTTCTCTCTCTCCTCTTTTCTCTCTCTCCTCTCTCTCTTTTCTCTCCTCTCTCTCTTCTTCCTCTCTTCTCTTTTCTCTCTTCTCTCCTCTCTCCTCTCTCCTTTCTCTCTTCTCTCCTCTTTTCTCTCTTCTCTCCTCTCTCTCCTCTCTCTCTCTTCTCTCTCCTCTCTCTCTTCTTCCTCTCTTCTCTTTTCTCTCTTCTCTCCTCTCTCCTTTCTCCTTTCTCTCTTCTCTCCTCTTTTCTCTCTTCTCTCTCTTCTCTCCTCTCTCTCTTCTTCCTCTCTTCTCTCTCTCCTCTTTTCTCTCTCTCCCCTCTCTTTTCTCTCTCCTCTCTCTCTTCTTCCTCTCTTCTCTTTTCTCTCTTCTCTCCTCTCTCCTTTCTCTCTTCTCTCCTCTTTTCTCTCTTCTCTCCTTTTCTCTCTCTCCTCTCTCTCTTCTCTCTCCTCTCTCTCTCTCTCTTCTTCCTCTCTCTCTCTTTTTCCTCTCTTCTCTTTTCTCCTTTCTCTCTTCTCTCCTCTTTTCTCTCTTCTCTCCTCTTTTCTCTCTCTCTCCTCTCTCTCTTCTCTCTCTCCTCTCTCTCTCTCCCTCTCCCACTCCCTGTCTCGTTCTCTCCTTTTCTCTCTCTTCTCTCCTCTATTCTCTTTCTTCTCTCTCTCCTCTCTTCTCTCTCCTCTTTCTCTTCTCTCTCTCCCCCTCTCTCCCTCTCCCTCTCCCTCTTTTGAACGGTCACTAAGTGAACTGTTGTACGTCAAGGATTACCTGTACCAATGGAGGTCATGGCGACTCTTCTGGTTGGCTGTCACCCCCCAGGTCCTACAACCCGTGTTCTTCTCCCTGCAGAACAGTTTGGAGGGAAGCCCACTGAAAGAGGCTCTTGTGGAGGTGCTTTGCAAAGCATTGAAGGCCAACTACGACCAGCATCAGGATGACTGTACGATATGGCTAGCTTCAGACCGAGAGGACCTCAAGAGGGTGGCTGTGGTCAAAGTATCTGTGCAAAGTAAGTGTTGCCGTTACCTCTGAGTAAGACTTAGGCAAAAGCTGAGAGTCTTGGCCTCCTTGTAGGAAGAGCTTCGTGCTGGGAATAGGGGCCTCAAACATGCAGACTGCGGAGAAGAGCAGCAAAGATGATCAGAGGCCTGGAGGCTAAAACATACGAAGAACTGTTGCTGGAATTGGGCATGTCTAGTCTAATGAAGAGCAGGACGAGGGGGGACATGATAGCAGCCTTCCAATATCTCAGGGGCTGCCCCAAAGAAGAGGCAGTCAAGCTATTCTCCAAAGCACCAGAAGGCAGGACAAGAAGCAACGGAGGGAAACTAGTCAAGGAGAGAAGCAACCTAGAAATAAAGAAGAATTTCCTAACAGTGACAACAATTAACCAGTGGAACAATCTGCCTCCAGAAGCTGTGAATGCTCCAACACTGGAAGTTTTTAAGAGGAGACTGGACAGCCATTTGTCTGAAATAGTATAGGGTTTCCTGCCTGAGCAGGAAGTTGGACTAGACAACCTCCAAGGTCCCTTCCAACTTCATCATCATCATCATCATCATCATTATTATTATTATTATATATCTCAAGAGGTTGCCACAAAGAAGAGGCGGTAAAGCTATTTTCCAAAGCACCTGAAGCAACAGATGGAAACTGACCAAAGAGAGAAGCAACCTGGAATTAAGGAGGAATTTCCTGACAATGAGATCAATTAACCAGTGGAACAACCTGCCTCCAGAAGCGGTGAATGCTCCAACACTGGAAGTTTTTAAGAAGAGACTGGACAGCCATTTGTCTGAAATGGTGTAGGGTTTTCTGTCTGAGCAGGGGGTTGGACTAGATGACCTCCAAGGTCCCTTCCAACTCTGTTACTCTATTTCCCGCCCCTGCGTGGTGGTCTGCATCAGCCTGGCCTATCAGGGTGTTTCATCTTGGACTTTCAAAGCCATTACTTGGTTACCCTACTCTAGACAAGAGTCTAAGAACATAGAATATAGAATCATAGGCTGGAAGGGATCTTAGAGGTCTTCTAGTCCAACCCTGTGCTCAAGGCTGGGGACTTTATATCAGTGGTTCTCAACCTTTTTAATGCCGCGACCCCCCAACCGGTCGTAAGTCGAAGACTACTCAACCGGTCGTAAGTCGAGGACTACTCAACTGGTGCAGCACCGTTTGCAGAATGGGACTTTTGGCGGGCTCAGCAGGGCAGAGACAGCCTGGACAATTCCTATTGGCTTTTGAAAGCCAATAGAATTAGACTCTATTCAAGAGAGTCTATTCTATTGGCTTTCAAAAGCCAATAGAATAAAAGGGAGTAGCACAGCTAAGGAAAAGGGGAAACAAAATGGCGGACTGCGTTGTTTGGCGACCCCCGTGAAATGGTCGTTCGACCCCAAATGGGGTCCCGACCCACAGGTTGAGAACCGCTGCTTTATACCATCCTGGTCCAGTGGTTGTGCAGGCTATTTTTGAAAACCTCCAGCGATGGAGCACCCACAACTTCTGGAGGCAAAGCCGTTCCACTGATTGATGGTTCCCACCGTCACCAGCCTCTCTGCTTGCTTCTAGATTTTTATTTGTTTGTATTTTGGATCTAGTTGGGGAATGAAACATCTGCATGAAAGCAACCAAGCTCAAGACCACCAAGATCTTTTTCTGGAGCCCAGAAGCCAACTTGGATTTGAGTTGGGTGTTGGGGTCCAAACCTAAAGCATGGGTTGTTGTTAATTGCGAAGTCGTGTCCGACCCATCGCGACCCCATGGACAACGTTCCTCCAGGCCTTCCTGTCCTCTGTCATCTTCTGGAGTCCATTTAAGTTCACACCTACTGCTTCAGGGACTCCATCCAGCCATCCCATTCTCTGTCGTCCCCTTCTTCTCTTGCCCTCCATCTTTCCAGCATCAGGCTCTTCTCCAGGGAGTCCTTCCTTCTCATTAGGTGGCCAAAGTATTTGAGTTTCCACTTCAGTATCTGGCCTTCTAAAGAGCAGTCGGGGTTGATCTCCTCTAGGACAAAAAAAAAAAAAAAATAGATGGAGCCCCGATTAAGTGGCTGTTCGATTTTTCAAATTGAATCTGAATTAAAAAGTAATTTTCTTCAGATCAATTTCTTTCCACCGGGTTTATGGTGCAGTGTCAGCTTTTTCGCGCTCAAGATTTGGAGATGGGAACGCTGAAGGGTTTTCAGCTAAAATAAAAAAGGGGTGAATTTATGCCGTTTCATTTTTATTTTATTTTATTTTTGCATCAGCTTAATGTCTGCCGAGATTGTCAGTCATCCAGTTCAGGGTTGGACTTTGTGGTTCATTTTTTTCTTGAAAACGTTTCGCTTCTCATCCAAGAAGCTTCAGTTCCATGAAGTGAAGAACCGAAGAAGCTTGGATGACGAGCGAAATGTCTTCAAACATCTTCAAACAAACCCAGAAAGTTCTCTTTCTCTGAAACGGTATATAGGGTTTCCTGCCTGAGCTGGGGGTTGGACTAGAAGACCTCCAGGATCCCTTCCAACTCTATTATTATTGTTGTTATGTCCAGTTGCCTTTTGGAAAAGCATCTTTGGGATGTGCATCACTGTAAGGTAACCTTGACAAAGTTTTGATAAGAACTGTTTCCTCTTCAAAGTCTACTTTCCCCTTTGATCCATTTGTTTATTTATTTTTTTTAGCACACTCTGTGGATGAGAAATTATCCGAAGCTCTGGCTACAAAGAGGGCAGAACTGGAGAAGGTAAGCAGGAAGTAGTTCTGGATAAAGTCGAGTCTCCTGGGTTTCAACCAGGATACGTTGTCCTCCAGATGTTGCTGAAACACAAATCCTGGTGGTCATTCTGGACCAGACTTGCTGGGAACTGGAGTTGAGGAACATCAAGAGCAGGGGTCTTCAAACATGGCCCTTTTATGACTTGTGTACTTCAACTCCCAGAATTCCTCAGCCAGCCTCCATTTTGTTTGTTAGATTTAAGGCAGGGGTCTTCAAACTTGGCCCTTTTAGGACTTGTGGACTTCAACTCCCAGAATTCCTCAGCCAGCCTCCATTTTGTTTGTTAGATTTAAGGCAGGGGTCTTCAAACCTGGCCCTTTTATGACTTGTGGACTTCAACTCCCAGAATTCCTCAGCCAGCCTCCATCTTGTTTGTTAGATTTAAGACGGGTCTTCAAACTTGGCCCTTTTATGACTTGTGGACTTCGACTCCCAGAATTCTTCAGCCAGCCTCCATCTTGTTTGTTAGATTTAAGGCAGGGGCCTTCAAACTTGGCCCTTTTATGACTTGTGGACTTCAACTCCCAGAATTCCTCAACCAGGCATGCTGGCTGAGGAATTCTGGGACCTGAAGTCCACAAGTCACAAAAGGGCCAAGTTTGAAGACCCCTGATCAAGAGGGTTATAAGTGATTCACACAAATTTAAGCCACGTCTGGAACATCGGAGAACTGCCTTTTTCACAACCTCAGTGACAGCCAGAGATGTTTATTTCAATGCCTGTTTAGAAGAGAGCTTCTCACAATTAAATCTCAGGTTAGACATCAAGATATGTGTGGACATTTTGACCTCATCATGACTTGTTACGGACACTGCTGCTGGAAAAGTTTGAGTCATTCTCTTAATAAGCGATCATTATCTTCCAATTCTTGTATATATTTTTTTGCCATTTGTAATTCAGGATGGAATTCTGTTTAATAAATATGGGGAAATGTATTCTCCTAGTTATTTCATCTGAGGCAGGGGTGTCCAACCCTTGGCTAGTTTAAGACCTGTGGAACTTCACCTCCCAGAATCTCCCAGCCAGCCATGCTTGCTAGTAAATTCTGGAAATTGAAGTCCACAAGCCTTAAAGTTATCAAGGTTCGGCAGCCCTGATCTCATGTAATATCAGGCTTCTCAAAGTTGGGATCCTCCAGAAGCGCTGGACTACAATTCTCATCATTTTCCACTTGGTCTACGACAGGGGGTCTTCAAACTTGGCCCTTTTGTGACTTGTGGACTTCAACTCCCAGAATTCCTCAGCCAGCCTCCATTTTGTTTGTTAGATTTAAGATAGGGGTCTTCAAACGTGGCCCTTTTATGACTTGTGGACTTCAACTCCCAGAATTCCTCAGCCAGCCTCCATTTTGTTTGTTAGATTTAAGATAGGGGTCTTCAAACGTGGTCCTTTTATGACTTGTGGACTTCAACTCCCAGAATTCCTCAGCCAGCCTCCATTTTGTTTGTTAGATTTAAGACAGGGGTCTTCAAACTTGGCCCTTTTATGACTTGTGGACTTCAACTCCCAGAATTCCTCAGCCAGGAGAATTCAAAACAGAGGTCTCTTTTTGCCTGAAGTCAGCCAATCACCTGGTATTTTTTAACAGCTCGGCGTTAACAACATCACCTATGGGGGCCAGGTCCTGGACGCCGAGTTCAAGGATCATCTGAGCCTTCCTCTCATTATCACCATCATCTGCATGGCGGCTTCTCTGCTCCTGGTAGCTGCCATCTACGGCTGCTGTCACCAACGTATTTCTCACAGAAAGGACCAGGTAAGCTAGTTTGTTCCGAAATTGTCAAACGACAGTGCCTTCCTGGGATCCTTGACGCTCCCTTAGTAATTGTGTGTGTGTGTTTTTTTATTTCTTTAATCAAAGCAGACAGTTCAGCCATCTCTGCTAACTCCCATCAACTTTTGCAACCGGCAACTGGCTCGTGTTTTGTGACGGTCGCGGTGTCCCGGGTTCATGGGATCCCCTTTTGCGACGTTCAGATGAGCCAGATTCCCAGAACAAGCGTGCAATTAACCCCCGCAGTGATTCAATTAACAACCGCGGCAAGGATGGTTGTAACATGGGGCAAAAACTCAGTTAACTTAGTGGCTTAGTCGCTGAGCCACAGAAATGTTGTCTTCAGTTGAGGCCATAAGTTGAGGACCACCTATATAGCGCATGGGTGGGAGACCCAGCGGAGCATGGGAGCGACCGTATTTCCCCTAATATAAGACCCAACCGGAATATAAGCCCTAGCGTGATTTTTCAGGACGCTCGTAATATAAGCCCCACCCCGAAAATAAGCCCCAGTTAAGATCGGCAGCTGGACGGATGCATTTGGTACCATATTTCCCACAAAATAAGACCTAACTGAAAAATGAGCCCTAATGCGTCTTTTTTGGAGCCAAAATTAATATAAGACCCAATCTTATTTTCGGGGGAAATACAGTATTTTAGTCCAGGGCTTTTCAATCTTTCCACCCATTGTACCACTTTTAGGATATGGCAACATCCGAGGACCACCAGTCGCCTAGCAAGGTGTCAAAAACTTGATGACCAAAAAAAAAAAAAGGAAAAAAGTGATAAAGTACAGGTAGTCCTCGACTTACAACAGTTCGCTTAGTGACTGTTCGAAGTTACAATGGCACTGAAAAAAGTGCCCCCCAAGCCACAGCCGAGCAAGACACCTGCCTGCCTGCTCGGCCACGCTCCTCCTCCTGTCCGAGGTTTTCACTTTGTGAGCATTTCTGTTGAGGATTGGCAGCAGGGGTGGGGTGGGGGGTGTTTGGTTTTTATTCCCCCCCCCCTCTGCTGGGTGGTTGCAGCAGGTTTTGGTCACTTCACATGATCCTGGGACACTGTGACCGTCATAAATATGAATCAGTTCACTTTTCTAGGATGGTTGCGTATCTCCTGCCAGGTGCCAATGTACCACAGGTGGTACCCGTACCACTGGTTGAAAAGCCCTGTTTTAGGCAATTCCATCGTGACGACTCCATCCCATCTCCCTGACGTCTCCGCCTTTCCTTCTGTCCAGCAGCGCCTGACGGAGGAACTGCACACCATTGAGAACGGCTACCACGACAACCCCACCTTGGAAGTGATGGAGACCTTCTCTGACATGCAGGAAAAGAAGGTGAACTTGAACGGGGAGCTGGGAGACAGCTGGATTGTGCCTATGGACAGCCTGACCAAGGACGATTTGGACGAGGAAGAAGACACCCATTTATAAGTGACGGGGCATGTTGTTTTTGTTGTTTTTAAGAAAAGGAAAGCAAAAAAGGAGGGGAGGAGGAGAGGGGAGCAGAGAGAGAAGGAGAGAGAGAAGGAGAAGGTGGAACATTGCGCTAAGCAGCTCTCTGCCCCCTCGCCTCAAAATGTCCGTAAAGATGAAAAAACTCAAATCTTCAGCCACAAGTGCCGATATGCGGGAAGGATGGGCCCTCTTCAAACATCTGGAAAGACAATCTCCACTTTTGACCGTAGCATGTCCCAGCATGCTATATGAGCTGTGTGTGCTTGGCTTTCAAACGTGGGGTGCATAAAGTGACAAGGGACCCAGGGATGTTTGTGTGTGTGTATGTGTATGTGTGTGTTTGTATGTGCGTTGCAGCTCTCAGCAGGGGAGAGCAAAGCACTTCGCACCAGCTTGTGCGCCCACAATTAAATGCGTCTGGAGATTCTCCGTCATCCGAGTCACGGTTATCCCAAAGGTGCTTTTTGTGAAAAGGTGAACGGACTTTGTTTCTTTCTTGAAGATGCTTCGCTTCTCAGCCAAGAAGCTTCTTTAGTTCTGAATGGTGGAGAATAGAAGGATTTCCGTTCTGGCAGTCATCTGGTTGTTAGTACTCTTCCTGAGAGTCGTTGAAGCCACTTGCAGCTTTACCTGTGCCCTGAGGGTCACCTGAGCAGTGCAAATGGGTGTAGAGCTTTCTTGGAACTGCTGACAGGACTGTGTTGTAAACAGGAGCTGGGGGGGGTATCGTATCCCTCCCCCCTGTTGAGAGAGAGAGCTATTCATTCTTAATGCAGATGGCCTCTCCGACCCCATTTGTCAAAGAAATCTCCCAAGTGGCCTCAACGACTCTCAGGAAGAGGGCTAACAACCAGATGACTGCAAGGCATAGAAATCCTTCCATCCTCCGCCATTCAGTCAGAACTGAAGAAGCTTCTGGGATGAGAAGCGAAACGTCTTCAAGGAAAAACAAAGCCTCAGTTTGCCTTTCGGGGAAAAAAGCACCTTTGGGACATCCGCAATCAAATAAAAGGAGAAGCAGAATGCGTGGGAGGGGGATGGGAGATATTCATTGATGTGCAAGGCCGGGGTGGGGAGATTGGTTGGGTTTAATTTGCCCTAAAAAGGCGAGCGATACGAAGTCTGAAAACCATCACCTTGAAGGAGAAGAGGGGTGAGTCGTGCCTTGAAAATGGATCCACAATTGATCCTACTTGCAATTCTCCCCAGCGGTGGGGAACTGCAAATTCTACAGGTCACCAGTGTGTGTCTATGTCTGTGTTTTGGGGAGTTAACAACCATTCATCCTTCCTTTCCTTGTCTTATCCACAGAGACCTAGATATATTCCATTTAAGGGGACTGATGAAGGAATGAAGGAGCAGTTGGTCAAGGTTATCCCCACATCCTTTTCCATATAGGTCCACAAGGGCTTTGTAGAACCATGAAGCTTGGAAGAGACCTTGGGAGAGCATCTAATGCAGAGTTTCCCAATCATGGCAACTTTAAAGTGTGTGGACTTCAACTCCCAGAATTCCCCAGCCAGCTGCTTCCAACCAAAACACAAAGATTCTCGCAATCTTCTTTAACTAGATTTATTGAAAGGGAGAAAAGAGTTCAGCTGTAGAAATCTTGCCCGCTGGATACATTCAAATAGCACCTCATTTATCTTTGTTTCCGGTGGAGCTTTCTTGATCCTCTCCCTAACCATCCACGGTGCTCTGGGGAGACGGCTATTCATGGACCAGGAAGAATATGGGGAAGTTTTGTGCTTGTCCTGTCATCGTTTCTCAACCTTGAAACTTTAAAGGATGTGGACTTCAGTTCCCAGTGTCTGGGGAATTCTGGGAATTGAAGTCCACAAACCTTAAAAGTTGCTAAGGTTGAAAAAAACAGTCATAAAGTATTTGGCAAGCTTTAAGATGTCTTCAAAGGCTTGGAGAAACTCATAATATGTGCCAGGGTAAGTGAGGCCAGCCAAATTGGGGTTTACATTTTTGCAAACATCAGCTTTTGCTGGTGTCCTCAAACAACATCATGTTTTGGTTTGTTTGGGGCTTTTTTTTTTGCAAACAAAGAGACTTCCAGGAACTGTTTGCAGAACCCTCCTGAACATCTGAATGGTCATTGGTGGTCCTTTGAGGAATTGATTGGGAACCTGGCCAGAATAGAGAGCACTAAAAGGAAAAAAAAAGCTAGCAAAACGAACGCCGCAAGTGACGAGTGCCGAATTTTCACCTTAAAAAGAGAGCGAGAGCCCTGAACGAAAACCATCCTTTCCTTGTGCCTAAGGATCTCTGAATTTATTTATTTTTTATGGGAGTAAAATGTTGCCAGTGATTTGCAGCTAGACCACAAGAGAGGTCATTTCGTTTCTCGCTTCCCCCCAAAAAATCATTTCTGTAGATTTACAGTAGTGGTCGAAATTGTGGAAACCTTTTGGGAAAAGTGTATTTTTGAAGTGTGATGGCTAATAACACCACTTTTTTTTTGAGTAGTACCATACAATTATATATCAATGGAAAGATAATTTAATCAAGAATGTACTGTATTCTATGAAAAGTGATAGCCAAATAACCAGAAAAAGGAAGCACAACTTGCTTAGGTTGATATCAGGTAGCTTTCCTTCCTCTGGTTGTAGCCAATGAGTGTGAGTGTTTAGAGAGCCAATCGGGTGTCATCTTGTCTTGCCAATGAGCCAATCAGATCATAGTAGGATTCAGTTCTCGATGTCCTGTATTGAAGCTGAGAGGAGGACCTTTGTCAGTGTGTTCTGTGATCGTTATCAAGTTGGTTGGGGTTTTTTTGTGTTCTTTCATTTAGTGAGCTTGTAAAACGTAATAAAATTAAAGTCATGGCGCAAAGAGTTGACTGGTCGCCCAGAAAGCGATATAAAATAGAATTATTAAGTGAACAAGGCTACAGTTATAAAGAAATTAGAAGAAAAACGGGTGGAAACTTAACCAAAGGTGGTATTTGTACTGTACACTTTTCCCAAAAGATTTCCACAATTTTGGCCACTACTGTATTATGGGCTTTATTGCCAGCGTGGAAGAATTTTGGGATGCTGGCAGAAGGATCCATGAGATTTTGCATCCCTCCAGCCGCTTTTGGACCGTTGTACAATGTTTGCCACAGAAAACGTATTGTGGCCTCTTCCCGGTGTTGCAAAACGGGGTTTTCCGAATGACAACTTTAAGCCAAAGCTCAGCCTTTAACACAGGTAATCCTCAAGTGAACAACAGTCCACTTAGTGACCGTTAAGTTATAACGGCACTGGAAAAAAAGTGACTTACAACTTCTGACCATTGCCACATCTCCATGGTCACGTGATCAAAAGTCGGAACGCTTGGCAACTGATGTGTACTTAGGACGGTTGCAGTGTCCCAGGGTCATGTGATCCGCTTTGGTGACCCTCTGACAAAGAGGAAGCTGAATTTGCTTAACACCCGTGTTACTAGCTTAACATCTGCAGCGATTCCCTTAACAACTGTGGCGAGAAAGGTCGTAAAATGGGGCAAAAATTCCAGCGCTGTCTTGCTTAGCAGGCAGAAATGTGAGACTTGTTTGTGGTCGTAAGACGAGGACTACCTCGGATGGGGGAAAAAACGGATGCTTGCATCCCCGATGAGACGAGCAGGGTAGCGGTCCCACGGCCCTACTCCGGAGCCCATCAACGCAGCCCTTTCAACTCCTGTTTGTAGTGAAGGCAAGGAAGTGGGAAGATGTTAAGTTTGCCAAGGAAAATAATTGGAAGGAAACTTTTGAAAGAAACGATAAAAAGCAACCAAAGGCTTGATAATAATGAAACCCGGGTAAAAACACCCCACCCGCTCGTAAGATCTTTGGGAACAGAAAAGAGATAACAGGATGGGTGGGATCTCAGATGCTTCCTTAAAAGATGGATTTATGGTGCCTAAATGGTGAAAATGTGGCTTTAAAAAAAAACAGACAAAAGATTCTTTGGCATTCTCTGTTAGAAATAGGATTTATTCGGATATTTGTGTAAGTGGGAAGTCACAGTTCTGGAGGATGGGCAAGTCAAACCTTAAGCAGTTGATGCATACATCCTCAGCTCTGACCTCAAAAACCAGGGAGTGTTTTTAACAAAACACCTTTTATTAGTGGCTAGAAAAACCAGGCGGAGAGAAAGGAATGTAATATGTATTAGGAAGTTCAATGTTGAAACCCAGGCTCTATGTTGCTGATAAAATATTAAGCATTTGGGATTGTAAAAAAAATAATAAAAAAATAAAATCAGGGAGTGTTTTTTAATCTCGGCAACTTGAAGACGGGTGGACTTCAACTCCCAGAATCCCCCAGCCAGCCAAGGTGGTGAAACGCTGAAGTAGAGATTCATATTACTAGAACGTAATTTGCCTTTGGAGATGGAGGAAGACAAATCCTAGTTCATCCAACAGACAAGCCCAAATATTAGTTTGGCCGTGGCATTTTTGCTTGTGGTCTAAGATTAAGAACCTGACGTGCCCCTGGCAAATGGTGGTTTATTCTGCAAAGCAGGCCTAAGCAAATCATGGCTTAATGTAGCCTGTTGAGCAGAGGCTGATGACGTGGACTTTCATGGCTACGTCCCTCCACAGGAAGTCCTCAACGTAACGACCAAAATTGAACGCCAAATTTTCATGACTAAGCAAGACAGTTGTTTTGCTCCATGCTACGACCTTTCTTGCCGCAGTTGTTGTTGGTCCCTGCAGCTGTTAAGTTAGCCACGCGCTTGATTAGTGAATCTGATCTTCTCGTTGCTTGTCGGAAGGTGGCAAAACAGGATCATGCCACCCTGGGATGCTGCAACCGTCCTAAGTACATGTCAGTTGCCAAGCTTTTGGATTTTTGATCAGGTGATCCTGGGGACGCTGCAGCCATCATGTGAAAAGCAGTCAAAAGTCCCTATTGTCAATGCCATCATAATTTCAAACGGTCACTAAATGAAGAGTTAATAAAGTTGGAAGGGACCTTGGAGGTCATCTAGTCCAACCCCCTGCTCAGGCAGGAAACCCTATACCATTTCAGACAAATGACTGTCCAGTCTCTTCTTAGAAACTTCCAGTGTTGGAGTCAAGGACTTACCCATCCATGGTCCATTGGGAACTGGCCCCCCATGAGTAGTCAGCAAATGCGCAAAGCTTCATTTGTCCGTATGTGGGATTAAGTTGCGTACGCAAAACCATCCCCTCCCCCACTCCACTCGCCATCGGCGGTCCATGGTGTTGGAAAGGTTGGGGACCGCTGCTGTAAAGCACTGCGGGGTGATATATATAAGTCTTAAGTGCTATTGCTATTAAAAATTGTCTGGAGGTTGAGACATTCCTCACTAAAGGAGCTTAAAATTTAAACTGCATAAGCCAGAGGTCCCCAACTTTTTGGGCACCAGGGACTAGTAACATGGAGAGAGGTTTTTCCGCAGACCAGAGGGGGTGTGGTTTTGTGTGCTGCCTACATTCCGTGGAGAGGGCTTTCCTTGTTTGTGTGGACCGGTTGCTGGCATGCCGTGGCCCGGTACCGGTCCACGAACTGAGGGTTGGGGACCCCTGGCATAAGCCATTGAAGCAGACATTCACTTGGAGTTTGATGTAGGGAAAAAGGAAGTTTTAATTGGTCAATTCTCTAACTTACCTCCTTGAGTTTCTTGATTAAGCTAAACATTTTGCAGCAACATTAATTAGAGCAGAGGTCCCCAATCTTCGGGGCACCAGGGACCGC
The DNA here is from genome assembly GCA_039797435.1 of Crotalus adamanteus. NCBI lineage: Eukaryota > Metazoa > Chordata > Lepidosauria > Squamata > Viperidae > Crotalus > Crotalus adamanteus. Next base: position 90,829,709 of record CM077923.1, on the reverse strand, counting down.
TTCCGTGGAGAGAGGTTTTTCCGTGGCTCGGAAGATGCGTGTTTTGTGTGCTGCCTGCATCCCACGGATGGGGCTTTGCTGGTTTGTGCAGACCAGTTGCTGGCACGCCGTGGCCTGCTACCGGTCCGCAAATGGGGTTGGGGACCCACAATTTAGAGCAAGCTCCTGCACAAAGTCTATTTCCACGATTCATTCAAGTGAGTTTTGGGACACCACCAGCGTAGTTTTTTTTTTTTTTCCCCCAGAATCGGTGTTACAGCAAAGGAGGTGGAGCGTGGTGACCTCAAGTAAGAAGGATTTGCTAACTAACCTCCATTCAGCAATGGATTAAGAAGCACAGGCTGTTTGTGGCTTTGCTTATTTTGGCGCTGAAGTATTTCAGTTTTTTTTTTTTCTTCTCTCCCCTTACTGACAAATCCTGTATGCAAATCAAAAGGGCAATCTACCAATTTACCTGGGACAGATCTTTAGGGTAAAAACATTCCAAATTAGCAACTTAAGGATCAAACCATTTGCCCTCATCTGCCTGCAGGTTTTTTTTTGGGGGGGGGGGTTACTACTGTGCCTATCGTGTTTTGTGTTGCGCATAAGTGAAGAATTGGGGGCAGGCGCTAAATGAAACGAGAAGTGGTCTCATTGGAAGAGTAAAATCAAACCGCTTTGCTCTGAATTTCCCGTCAGAAGAGACATCCTGTTGTGTGCCATCTCCCCAAAATTCAAGATGGGTTGAATATTTATTTCTGAGCTTAAAAACAAACTTCCCGGCACATCCTTTTCTTTCTAAAGCTTGGAAAGGACCCAGACTGAGGTTAAAATGCTTGTATAGGTCAGGGGGTCTTCAAACTTGGCCCTTTTATGGCTTGTGGACTTCAACTCCCAGAATTCCTCAGCCATCCTCCATTTTGTTTGTTAGATTTAAGACAAGAGTCTTCAAACTTGGCCCTTTTATGACTTGTGGACTTCAACTCCCAGAATTCCTTAGCCAGGCACGCGCCTAGCTGAGGAATTCTGGGACTTGAAGTCCACAAGTCATAAAAGGGCCAAGCTTGAAGACCCCTGGTATAGGTAATCCTCAACTTACGACAAGGACTCAACAGTACAGTTCTGTGGAGTTTTGCCTCATTTTACGACCTTTCTTGCCGGTCGTTAAGCGAATCACTGCAGTTAAGTTAGCAACACGGGCCTTAAGTGAATCTGGCTTCCCCATCGTTGACTTTGCCTGTCAGAAGGTCGCAAAAGGAGATCACGTGACCTTGGGACACTGCAACCGTCGTAAATGCGAGTCAGTTGCCAAGCGTCCTAATTTCGATGACGCGATCCTGGGGAACGCTGCAACGGTTGCATGAAAGACGGTCACAAATCCGTTTTCAGTGCTGTTGTAACTTTGAACGGTCACGAAATGAAACCGTCGTAAGCCGAGGACTACCTATATGATTCCAGCTGAGAACATTTGAACCCTTCCATGCTCCTATGAATGTGCTTCTGATGCCTCTTTTCACGCTTTTAAAAATGTGCAATTGGGCTACTGGATGGTTCGTTAAAGCCTTAAGCGAGATTTGAATCGTGTGTGTGTGTGTGTGTGTGTGTGTTGCGTGTTGTAGCTTACTGGGCTTCTATTTTTGTAATCTGAATGGACTGGCATATCTTTTAGCCCCTTTTGATTGTAATAAAAAATTGGGGCGCTGCACCCAAACACTGTATAGTTTTTCCCGGCACATTTTGTGCCGAAACAGGAGTCAAATATACACTGGAACTCAAAAAAAAAAGGAGAGAGACGGACGGCTGTAAAAAGCATGGTTACATTTTCTTACAAAGTATATTTTGATGACATTGCTTATTACTGTCAAAAATAAAAAGAAATCCTTTTTGTGGAGTGTTGACTTCTTCTCTCTCGCCGATATGTTAGCTACTTGTGGGGCGAGGATCTAGTTTTAGAACGAAGCCTTGCGTTTTCTTTGCTCCCAAATTTAATTTTAAAATTCGGCCCCTGGCCGGACTTACCACCACCCAAACTAACTCAAGATGTAATTGTAGTGTTACCATTGATTATGGGAAATGTTCTAGAAGTGTTTCGGAGTTTTAAAAGGAGAACAACAAAGATGGAGAGTTTTTTTTTAAAAAAAATTAGATGAAAAAATTGACAAAAGAAATAGACAAAATTCTGGACAGAAATGCTGCTGAAAATTCAAAAAGCTCTAAAGCCAGGCTTGAGCATGGATGGATTTTAATGTTATTTTTAGAATAGAATGGAATGGAATGGAATAGAATGGAATATATGGAATGAAATATATGGAAAGGAATGGAATAGAAATAATAGAATGGAATTATAATAGAAAATATGGAATGTAATAGAATAGAATAGAAATAATAGAATGGGAATAGAATAGAATAGAATAGAATAGAATAGAAAATGTGGAGTGGAATGGAATGCAATAGAACAGAATAGAAGCTGGAAGGGACCTTGGAGGTCTTCTAGCCCAACCCCCTGCTTAGGCAGGAAACCCTATACCATTTTTGATCAGGTGAGGATCAGTGCAATGGTTGTAAGTGAAAACAAAAGGTCATAAATCACTTTTTTCTGTGCCACTGTAACTTCGAACACACTTTCAAGAAATAGCTGTTGCGAGAATCCAAGTTCGGCATAATTTCTTTTTATTAAGAAAAAAAATGAACAAAATACATTCTCTCTCCGTATATACATTACATACAGCAAAATTCTACATTGGGAATTGCTCTTCTCTCCCCAAAGTCACTCTTGCATACATCTTCAACCTGGCGGAACAATCGTACGTCCGAAAGATGCGGGGCCGGGAAGCGGAAAGCCACGGGAAAGGACATCCGAAAATGCCCACAGCGGTGAGCGTGGCAGGAAAACGCTTTGCACGTGTGCGCCGAGTGGGTGGCACATCAAAAAGAGCCGGAAGGAGCTTTGTTGACAAAAGTGGAGACGACAACCCATGAAACACAATCTGTTGGGCCTAATGGTTATCCCACAAGCACGTTGTGTTAAATCGGGGGGGGGGGGGGGGTGTCTTCAAACTTGGCCTTTTGATGCCTTGTGGACTTCAACTCTCAGCCTGGCTGAGGAATTCTGGGAATTGAAGTCCACAAGTCATCAAAAGGCCCAAGTTTGAAGACCCCACTGTGTTAAATGGCTATGCACACTTTGGTATGATTTACACCAGGGGTCTCCAAACCTGGCCACTTTAAAGATTCGTGGGCTGGGGAGTCTATCAGGCGTTCTCAATAAGACTTGTGGACTTCAACTCCCAGAATTCCTGAGGAATCCTGAGGAATTCTGGGAGTTGAAGTCCACAAGTCTTAAAAGTTGCCAAGGTTGAGAACCCCTGCTTTAAATGGTCAAGTCTCGAGACTGCTGCTTTACACAATTTGGCTGAATTATATTTTTAGCTCATCCTAGAGGGGACCAAATAGCTTTTGATTCCTTTGGTATGAAAATGCCTTTGGCTCGCCCTGCCTCTAATCTTTCTTTTTTTAAAATAAAAATAAAAGAATTAACTTCCCACGCCTTCCTCCGTCACTCGTGATCCTTCAAATTGCTTCTCCCACCTGAGATGCTCACATCACGTGGCCGGCAGGACCAAGAACTGAGGCTTATGTCAAACATAAACCAATCAAAACCCGCTTCTCTCTCTCTCTCTCTCTCTCTCACACACACACACTTTGAAGAGCACCTCTCTTCTTTCCTTTCAGTCCTGGAGAAGACCATCAAGTCAATTTACTGAATTCCACCCTTTGCCACTTTTCCCCAAAGCAACGTCCAGATCAGCAGCTTCGGACAGATTTATATTGCTTTCTCACCATCTTTCCCCAGAGCATCTGCGGGGGCTTTTAATTTTGGGAAAAGAAAATTGAGAATTCAGAGGGTGGATTTCCTCGCTGGTCCCTGGAACTTCAGGTTCCCGCGTGTTCCTGAGCTTCCCTAATCAAACGCAACAGCCATGAAATTTCACTTGTCTTAAAAAACATTTTCTGGTTGAGCCAACGGAACAAGTCGACCCCAATCAACTCTATGGGTCTTTCTGACGCCGGAACCACGCCAATAAAGGTGCTACGAACTCGTGTCTTTTTAAAGAGGGAACAGCTCAGTTTTCAGCATGACACCTGTCAGTCTTTCGGGATTATCAAAATTCTGAGCCAAACTCTAAATGGCATAAAGTTAGGAAAAGGGAGAAGGGGGGGGGGAAGCTGAATGTATCAATCGGTAACTGATCAAACAGTTGCAACCTCTCTTATTGAACTGAACCGCTAGGTCTACATCACAATTACAGGATGGTGTGGAAAATAAACTTGGTTTTCTCCTTGTCACCTTCCATGATTTCAATGGTCGTGATGACCTTGGGGGGTGAAGTTTCATCTGTCCTCTTCAGAGAGTTTTTGCTAGTGGCCGGACAGGATTTCTAAAGGCAGAACTGACCATTATTATCTGCTTTCTCTTTTCTACAGAATTATATCTGAGATTTTAGATTAAGACCCAGAAGTTGAAAGAGATCCTCACTCATCTCCTGGTCTCTCTCAGGATGACTTCCGAATCTGTCCTGATATATGCTCATTTTTGTGACATTTGGTGGATCCTCCTGAAATGCACGTGTGTGGAAGGTGACAAGAGAAGTTGTGATAAAAAAGGGGCAATGCCCTAAAAATTGAGCAAAAGGATCTTTTTCAGAAAAGAATCTTCATGCATTTGAGGTCTACTCTCTCATCTCGCTGAGGTCCACACAACACACATCTCTTAAAACTTCTGACCAGCCCAAGACTTTAACATATCTAGAGAAATCTAACTGACCAGCACTAAATGTCCAGCACTGTTTGAATGGCCAAGTCACTAAGCTGGACCTTCAGTATATTGACTGGTGTGGATAGGACCAACTAAGGGCAGATGTGTTTATGGGATGTTGGTGCTATCTCAACATAAAGAACATTTGGAAGAAATTGTCATGAAATTAGCATGCCCCACCCCACAAGAACATGCACTCAATGGGAAGGGGGAGGATCCTGAGGCAAGGCATGCAAATTACTGGAAGTGGAAGATGGGTCCATGTAATGCATTTACAGCCCCCCCCCCCAAATACATCATAAGCTTGAGAGGGAAGAATGTCACTTCGGCTACCACAATTTTATCTATACGCAGGAAATCTGGGCAAAATTTTTCTGGTTCACATAAAAAGGATGGTAAAACTCTACTTGAAACTCAGGTGTGAAGCCTGACTCTCGTGTGCCATACCTGACAATTAAAAATTCATTTAAAATAGAGGGGGGAAAAACCTTTTTTAAAAGTCTGGGTGTCTCAAATAGGAAAAAAATATATACTTTTTAATTGTCATTTTTTTAAATCTGTAATTTTTAAAAGATGGCACTTGGCTACTGTACTAATATAGATCATTTTATTTTAGTCTGCCAGTACTGGCCACAATCTATACGGCCCTCATAAACCATGGATTTGTAATTCAAGCACCTTCTCTGATAGGAGGTTATTTGCAGTGCAAATTGTGCGTTGCTTCCAACTGTCTTTTCTTTCTTCTGATTGACAGGGAGTCAGAATTCATCGTTTTAAAATCAAAAATGATTTCAAACCATGGCTTGCGACACTGCTTTGTGTAAACCACAATGCCACGATGTTTGGACAAAATTGCAAAATGGGATTATCAAAATCAAGAGTTAAAAACCCGCTAGCTGAGATGCCATAGGGGAAGGAAGGCATAGCATAGCGCTAAAAGTTTAATGTTTGTTGGAGACTGCACAGACCACCAAAACCTTGTGGCTTATGGCAAGGATCTTCCAACTTGGCCCTTTTATGATTTGTGGACTTCAACTTCCAGAATTCCTCAGCCAGGCACGCTGGTTGAGGAATTCTGGGAGTTAGTCCACAAGTCACAAAAGAGCCAAGTTTGAAGACCCCTGGCTTACGGTGATACTAGCACCAGACCAGTTTTTTGCCAACTCACCAAATAAGTTTTCCACAGCAAATCTAGCTAGGCTTCGGTTCTTTCATTCCTTGGGTGCTTCTAATTTCTTAGAAGTCCTAAGAAATTTTGGAAGGGTTAAATCAGTCGACCCTTTGAAGCAGAGGTGGACAATCTAAGTCCTCCAGATGTTGGTGGAAAGACGTCTCCAGCCAGCACAGCCAATAGGAAGACATGCTAGTAGGCATCCTTCAAAAGCATCTGACAGTTCCTGATTGCTCAAGCATTTTATGAATGTCAGTCTCTGGTCTGATGCCTTTCTTTCTCTTCCTGAAGGCGCCCAGAGCCATCCCAGTGTGAGTTCGCTCCCTGGCTTCCATCCAAAACCCAAACTCACAACCCCCCCAGCAAAATAACACAAATACGCAAGCTTTGCCGTAGTGCCAAAGAAAGAAAAAAAGCTCATTGTATCAATGAACCCTAACTAGGCTAAAATATATATTTCATCCCAATGGCTTTAAACGCCACGTTTTAAGACATTTCCTATGACCATGGAGATGGGAGAAATTGTACGCTTTTTCCGAGGGTGTGTGCGTGGTTGTGTGTGAAAACCTGCAAGACGGAAGTCAAGGCCCTGGTCAAAAAACACAGCCCCTTTTTTTTTAGCGTAGGCCTGGAAAACACCAGCACAAAAAGAGAACGTTTTCCTTGCAGATGACCACCCACATGCTAGGAGACCTCGCTCTTTCTCTCTGCGATGTAACTTCTACTCAATTTATGAAGCTAACGCCCAAATCGCTCCATATCCCGATTCATTTGCTTATTTTACGAGGCCAACTGTAGCAGAGGAAAAATGGAAATGAACGGCTTGTGGGATACCGGGGTGAGTGTATTAAACAAAACAAGTTCAGTGAAAAGACTTAAGGAACACTGGATTAAACTTCCTTGAGGACTTCACTCGTCTCCTTAACGTGCTCGGGGACAAGAACGTTGGGAAATGGGGCCTTTGGTGTGTTTCAAAGTGGCCATCACAACTTGCCTCAGCCAGGTTTGCGAGGATGAAGTTCACAAGATCCTTTGGGAGCCGAAAGAAGCAAGACTGTCAGTGCTGGGATCTGACTTGGGTTTCGAGATGATCAATCTCTCAATGTGAGTAACATCTGTTGGGTAGTCACACCATTGGCTTTGTGGAGTGGGAATGAGACACACAGCATGCTGTGTATCTCACTGGGGTCCTCCACATCTAAGAGCACAGAAATCTAAGCACAGAAAGCAGAAGAAGCAAAGAAAGGTCATCAGATGGAGGGACAGGGTTTACACTCCCATTGTAAACAGGGCGTCCACCTCCATGAATGGTAGAAGAACACTACTAACTCCATCATATTGTGACCTCTCCTCTCCACGGTCACAACACTGTGGCACACAATCCAATGCTGAGACTGCTGCAATCTGCTAAAAGACAGCATCCAAGTGGAAACGCCTGGCCTTGCGTGTCCAACCTGGCGCAACTCTGTGAGCTTTCCCAGAAAAACAAGTAATCCAGGAAGTGGGGAAAAAAATGTGTTACAAAGCAATCAACTAACGCACTAACACTTGTGCAGCTGCTGCTCACACACAGCCCCAAAGCTACGATTAGAACTCCGGGGATTGTAATCTGAAATTTAAAAAGCTAAACTCTTTCTAGGAGTAAATGGAAGGGGAAGAGGCGGCAATGCGTAGGCTTCATTTTCTAACGCGGGAAAGTTTTGGGTAAAAGAAACAAGTCAAGGTTGCGTCTTCTCCACATGGATTAGCAGGACAGGATGTCCCCCATTTAGGCCCAGACTGTCCAACTTCGGCCACTTTTTTAAGACTTGTGGACTTCAACTCCCAGAATCCCCCCAGCCAGCAACAGCTGGCTGGGGGATTCTGGGAGTTGAAGTCCACAGGTCTTACAAGTGGCCAAAGTCGGACCATCCCTGATTGAGGCAGAAGTCAACATTGTGGGTCTTGATGGCCACTAGATGGCGCAAGATCCCCAAAGTACATGCATCCTCCCGGCCACTAGATGGCGCACCATCCCCAAAGTACACGCATCCTCGCCTTTCTTTTTCCAACAGCAGCTCAAAATGAAAAAAAGGGTCAGATCTACGCTTCTTAGCAGGCTGAGAAACAAGCTCAAATCGGCAAAGTCAGTGGGCAGAGGGGGGGAATAAAACTGCTGCGAACCAATCAAATAATAATTTAAAAATAAAAAAAAAGCACCACCTATCTTCAAAGTCCTGAGTTTGCACCCAGGGCAGGGGCTGTAAGCTCAAGGAACCCACACCAATTTCCCCCTGGATTATCCATATTCGCCAGCTTTCCGAAAGCATCAACGTGAATGAGAATGAACCAACAAAACGAACAGAACATCCATCCGTCCATCCATCCTGAAGCCCATCGGAAACGTTATCGGTTCCTTTTTTTGTTTTATTACCCATTTGCATAAAGCCCCTCCCCCACGCGACTCACTTCTATTTCTGCAGCCCCCCCCAATCGCTCACTGCACACACACACACACACACACACACACACGCGCGCGCGCGCGCGCACCCTCACGAAATTAAAAATACTGGGGAAAAAAAATCCTCTTCCTTCCACAGGTCTAGCAACTTGACTCGTCACAGGGTGATGAGCTCCACCAAATTGCCCTTGGGAGGGGTCATGTTGTCGGGAAAGAAGTTCACCAGGGTGTCGAAGAGCTGAGTGCGTTGGGCGTAGACGTGGTCGACGTCCGAAAAGCCTGGAGACGGACGGAAGGAAAGAAGAGGGGAGGGGAAAAAGGATTTGTGGGTTATCAGGAGGTCTAAATCTGCTATAAATCTTGGACCTGAAACATTCCACGAAAGCCCTACAGGTAGTCCTCAACTTACGACCACAAACGAGCCCTAAATTTCCGTTAACCGTTCATTTAGTGACCGTTCACAGTTACGACAGCACTGAAAAAAGTCACTTAGGGCCATTTTTCCACATTTACAACTGTTGCAGCCTCCGGTGACCTGATCCAATATTCAGACGCTTTTGGGGTACTCGGTCTCTAAAAGGTTCGCCATCACTGGTATAGGTTCTCCTGCTTGAGCAGGGGTTGGACTAGAAGACCTCCAAGGTCCCTTCCAACATTATTATTATGGATCATCGCACAGTCAGCCAGATGTTCAGACTGGATTTGGCATTTTGTCTACCTATCGAGTCCTTACCCAGGATCTGGGATAGGCAGATGTGGATGTTTGATGGTATTACAGATATCGTTGCAGGATGGAAGCAGTTCCTAGTAAGGCCGCCTTTTGCAATTGACTAACAGCAAATTTGTCAATGCCGATGATGGTGTTCCAGTGGTGCTCCAGTTGTTTTGGGATTGCACCCAAGGAGCCTATGACTATTGGTACTACCCTTGCTTGCTTTTGCCACAGTCTTTCTATTTCTATTTGTAGGTCTTTGTATTTTGTTATCTTCTCCAGTTCTTTCTCGTCTATTCTGCTGTCTCCAGGCACTGCCACGTCCACTATCCAGACTTTTTTTTGTCTTTCTTATCGACAGTGATTAAGTCTGGGGTGTTATGTGGCAGGTGCTTGTCTGTTTGAATTCTGAAGTTCCAGAGCAGTTTAATTTTATCATTTTCTATGACTTTCTCTATTTTATGATCCCACCAGTTCTTGCTTACAGGCAAATGATATTTCTTGCAGATCTTCCAATGCACCATTGTTGCTACTCTGTCCTGCCGCTGCTTGTAGTCAGTCTGTGCAATCTTCTTGCAACAGCTTACCAGGTGGTCCACTGTTTCTTCTTCTTCTTTATTATTATTATTATTATCATCATCATCATCATCAATGGGGGAAGCCAGATTCAACTAACGACCGTGTTAGTAATTTAACAGCTGAACAAACGTGGCAAGAAAGCGTCATAAAAATGGGGCAAAACTCATTTAACAACCGTCTTGCTTAGCGACAGAAATTTTTGGCTCAACTGTGATCGTAAGTCGAGGACTGCCTGTGTGCAGCCCGAATCGCTTGCTCCTTCCCAGTGCTTCCATCACGCTCCCTGCCTCCCAACTCTGAGCTGTTCCTGGGGGGGGGGGGAGAAAACCCTTCCCAGAATGGGGGAGGCCATCCAGCCCCAAAGCCTGTTTTGCAAAGATATAATTATATGCAACAATTAACCATTGGAACTACCTGCCTCCAGAAGCTGTGAGCGCTCCATCACTGGAGGCTTTTAAGAAGAGACTGGACAGCCAGTTGTTTGGAATGGGGCAGGGTCTCCTGCTTGAGAAGGGGGCTGGACTAGAACACAGATCTCCAACTTTTCCAGGCTGGCGGCCCATGTTTGTATATGCGCACACCCGTGCAGGGCTAGCAGTGCTGTTTGCGCATGCACACAGGTACTAGTGCCGCGGCAGGCCTAAACGGGCCGCGCAACCTGTGCGGCATTAATGGCATGTGCAAATTTATTTATTTATGAGACTTATATACCGCTTTAAGTGCAAGCACTCTCTAAGCGGTGTACACCAGTAAGCAATGTATATTTACATTGCCCCCAACAATCTGGGTCCTCATTTTACCTACCCCGGAAGGATGGAAGGCTGAGTCAACCTTGAGCCGGTGAGATTTGAACCGCTGACCTGCTGAACACCGTCAGCTAAAGTGGCCTGCAGTACTGCACTCTTAACTGCTGCGCCACCTCGGCTCCATGTGCAAATGGGGCAGCGGGCGCTAGCGCAAGTGGGGATGAGTGCGTGCACACACACGCACGCACTGGCCAGCCTGTCCTGCGGCCCGGTGACCAGCACTAGTGGGCTCACAGTTTGGGGATCCCTGGACTAGAAGACCCCCCCCCAAGGTCCCTTCCAAATCTTGCTATTCCATTATGTTCAGTTAGGGAAGAGCTATGGAGGAGGGGGGGGATCATCATAATCTGCAAACTTGAACTTGCGATTCCTCGGTTCTCGGAAGTGGAAATGTTGTTTTCCTTGACTGGCTGCCCAAGGAGAGAGATTGCTTAGAACAGGCCGAACTCGGCCCGTTGTGACAGCACACTTCATCTTTGCAAGCCAAGATCAAACTCATCCCCGCCCCACTTCCCAAACCGCAGCTGGCCAAGGGCTGCCGGCTGTCAGGATGACGGATAGTCTGTTAATTTGTTTTGACCTCCGGCTTCCAATGTTTAAGTGGGTAATGCCTCTAAACCAGTGGTTCTCAACCTTGACCATTTTAAGGCACGTGGACTTCAACTCCCAGAATTCCACAGCCAGCATTGCTGGCTGTGGAATTCTGGGAGTTGATGTCCACATGCCTTAAAATGGTCAAGGTTGAGAAACACTGCTCTAAACCGTGGGGGAAACTGAGGCCGTGGATTTTTTTACAGGCGCTTGACCCAAAGCTAGATTCGGTCTTGACGTCGACTCACCCAACGTGCTCAGATCACAGCCCGATTTGAAAAGTGCCGAAGCCAGGAGCTGGAACTGGGGGGGGGGGGGAACAACAACACAAGAAGGATATTTTATTTTTTATTTTTTTGATTATAATTTTTATTAGTTTTTTACACAAAACATAAGTCATTCAATAGTTGGTAAACAGTGTGGTGCCTGGGTTACATTTGTAAAAACAGTCCTTAACAATTAATTTCTATAGTCTGTATTTCATATATTAATTTTGTTTACTTTCCTCTTTCCCTAAAAACATCCTTTTTTGCAAATTGTTAATACAATTCTTAATGTTTTAATAACTGACAATTTAGTATATATTTTTTCCAATATTCCTAAAAAAAATAATCATCATATTAATACATTTCTTTTCTTTCCATTCATTTGGATTTGCCTTATCATCAATCCTGTTACAGTCCATTATTTTAGTTTATTTCTCCCACCAAATTCTGAGTATTTTTACTGGTAGCAATTAATTACATTTACACTGACAGACTTGATTCTATTTTTTCCATGTAAGCCACCTCACATTTTTGTGTTACTTAAGTATTAAAGATAAAAGTAAAAAGAGAGGGGAAGAGAAAAAGAGTAAGAGAAAAAATAAATAAAAAAAATACAAAAGAATAGAAAAAAAGCAGTTGTAACAGAACAGAGAAGATAACATAGTACTTAAAATATATATACCTCCTAGAATGATATTTTAATAAGTAATAACTACTGCTTTATAATGCCTTTATAATGAGTTGAAGTCCACAAGTCATGAAGGGGCCATAGTTCCCTCACACTGGCTGAGGAATTCTGGGAGTTGAAGTCCACGAGTCATGAAGGGGGCCATAGTTCTCCCATGCTGGCTCAGGAATTCTGGGAGTTGAAGTCCACGAGTCATAAAAGAGCCAAGGTTGCCTACCCCTGTCCTAAGTCCTAAACGGTGAGCCTTCTAGACCAGGGGTAGGCAACCTTGGCCCCTTCATGACTTGTGGACTTCAACTCCCAGAATTCCTGAGCCAGCAGGACAGTCCTTGACTTACAACCACTACTATTTATTTTTTCTCTTACTCTTTTTCTCTTGCCCTCTCTTTTTACTTTTATATTTAATGCAGCCAAGGTTGCCTACCCCTGTCCTAAGTCCTCCTGTTCTAAGCGGTGAGCCTCCTAGGCCTTGGCTCTTTTATGAGACATGGACCAACTCCCAGAATTCCTGAGCCAGCATGGCTCAGCATGGAAATCTCTCCCTTTCCCCTCAGCATGGCTGGCTCAGGAATTCTGGGAGCTGACGTCCACGAGTCATAAAAAAGCCAAGGTTGCCTATCCCTGCCTTAATGCATCTTTTGGAGCAAAAATTAATATAAGACCCGGTCTTATTTTCGGGCAAACACAGGGTATAAGCCAGGCATAGGCAACCTTGGCTCTTTTATGACTGGCAGACTTCAACTCCCAGAATTCCTGAGCCAGCCTGGCTCAGCTTGGAAAGCTCTCCCTTTCCCCTCAGCATGGCTGGCTCAGGAATTCTGGGAGTTGAAGTCCACAAGTCATAAAAGAGCCAAGGTTGCCTACCCCTGGTGTAAGCCTTACTTTCGGGAAAACACAGTAGCAGTAAGCAATAAGATTCCCCTTCTGTCTGAAGGCTGAATCTTTACAAATGGACTACAGACAGTTCTCGACTTACAACCACTCATTTAGCGACGGTACAAAGTGGCAACGGCACTGAAAAAAGTGACTTATCACCGTTTTTCACACTTACGACCATTGCAGCCTTCCCAGGCTCACGTGATTCACGTTTGGCAACGGACTCGCATTTATGACGGTTGCAGTGTCCCGGGGTCATGTGATCCACTTTTGCGACCTTTGCAAAGTCAAGGGGGGGAAGCCAAATTCACTTAACGACTGTGTTATTACCCCCTGCAGTGATTCACTTCACAATTGGGGCAAGGAAAGTCGAAAAATGGGGCAAAGCTCGCTTAACGAACTTCTCAGCAACCTAAACTTTGGGCTCAGTTGTGGCCGTTAAGTCGAGGACTGCCTGTAAATTTGTCGCTGTTGTTAGTCTGAGAGACACTTCGCTGTCCATCCAGGCAGCTTCTCCAGTCAGAGCAAGGCAGTCAGGCAGAGAGTCGTGGGAACGTACCGACTCCTGCCACACCAACCTCAGGGGGTTGCTTTCCTGCCCCAAAGCACACACATGACACACGTACACAACTCCCCAGCACCGTGCAGCCACACCTTTGTCATTCCAGGTGCTTCAGAAGGGCCAATTCCAAGCGGACTCGCACCATTGTTTCCAGGTGAAGGGGAGACTCAGAGATGTCACCACTTACCTCCTTCGTTTCCTCGGGATCTGAATGATCCACAGTGACAAACAGGTCGTTCTGCAAATATTTCAGAGCGCCGAGGGGATCCGTCTGAGCTTTCTCTTCAAACCTGTGGAGACACACAAGGCCAGGATGTAGCCCAGGCAGCTGAGGAGAACTTAAAACTCATGAGACTATTTTAAAAAAAAGAGAGAACATTGTCCAAATATGTTTCTGCTGGGCTGTCCAAGACCAGAACCTCATGTGGACTAGAGCCTCCCTTTTACATAGGAGAAGACCACGACCTGGACTTAGATTGCATCTGGCTGATTTCCTAAGTCAGGGATGTCCAACCTTGGCAACTTTTAAGGCCTGGGGACTTCAACTCCCAGAATCCCCCAGCCAGCCACCTTGTTTCAATGGCATTCTAAGGGGAGTTCAGAACTTGTCCTCTCGCGCCGACTTCAGGATTCCAGACTAATTCCCCACTTGACTCCTCCCCTAGTCTCACGCCGACAATGCTCGACTTCTTTTCAGCTTAACTGAAAACAGGCAGAAATTCCCTTGAAATAAACCCAATAGAAAATAAAGAGCTTTTCATGCAAGGGGTCTTCAAACTTGGCCCTTTGATGACTTGTGGACTTCAACTCCCAGAATTCCTCAGCCAGCGTGTATGCCTGGCTGAGGAATTCTGGGAGTTGAAGTCCACAAGTCATGAAGAGGCCACAGTTCCCCCATGCTGGCTGAGGAATTCTGGGAGTTGACGTCCACAAATCATAAAAGGGCCAAGTTTGAAGACCCCTCTTAAATCTAACAAACAAAATGGAGGCTGGGTGAGGAATTCTGGGAGTTAAAGTCCACAAGTCATGAAGAGGCCATAGTTCCCCCATGCTGGCTCAGGAATTCTGGGAGTTGAAGTCCACACGTCATGAAGGGACCATAGTTCCCCCATGCTGGCTGAGGAATTCTGGGAGTTGAAGTCTGCAGGTTATGAAGGAGCCACAGTTCCCCCATGCTGGCTGAGGAATTCTGGGAGTTGACGTCCACAAATCATAAAAGGGCCAAGTTTGAAGACCCTTGTCTTAAATCTAACAAACAAAATGGGGGCTGGCTGAGGAATTCTGGGAGTTGAAGTCCACGAGTCGTAAAAGGGTCATAGTTCTCTCACACTGGCTGAGGAACTCTGGGAGTTGACGTCCACAAATCATAAAAGGGCGAAGTTTGAAGACCCCTGTCTTAAATCTAACAAACAAAATGGAGGCTGGCTGAGGAATTCTGGGAGTTGAAATCCACAAGTCATAAAAGGGCCAAGTTTGAAGACCCCTGTTTTAATGGTTGCCTTTATGGACTTTAAGGCTTCGTCATCCCAGGAGTGAGTGATCCTATTAAAAAGGGGGAGGGCTTCGCTGTTCCTCCCAACAGCCCACCTCCCCGATGCCTTTGTTAAAGGCCTCCCTCCCCCAACCCCCATTGCAGGTCTGTACCTGTGCTTCCTTATCAAGTACTTGCAATGGCGAAGCAAGTATTCCTTGGACGGCCGGCAGAGTTTCAAGGACCAGAAGTCATCCAGCCTCATCTTTGGAGAACAGGGTTTGCCTGGATTGCCTCCAAACAAGTAATGGACCTTGAAGGGAGAAGGGTGGAAAGATCTGGTCGTAAATAACTGGCGGTCAGGGAAACCATCTCAGCCTTGGGTATGTTTTCCAAGAAGCACGACTGGACATAGGACCAAATGCTTGGGGCTGCTGCTGCTGCTGCACGTGCAGCTGTTTATGGCGCCCAGTTTTTGCACTCTCTAAAAAGGCAGACAGAGGAGGAGAAAAGCCACAGGCCTGCACCTCCTTACTATGGCGAAAAGGGTGGGAATACAACCCAACATATAAACCTTGATTTCTGTCCAGGAGGACTGAAGTAATTGCAAGAAAAGCCCATCTGATCTAGTGGTTAAAGCCAGGTCCTCCCTTAGGCGTGAAAGGCAGCTGGGAGACTTTGGGCCAATCATCAGGAGACAGTGACATCTAGTCCCGCCTTAGGCATGAAAGCCGGCTGGGTGACTTTGGGCCAATCACCAGGCAACGGTGAGTTCTAGTCCCGCCTTAGGCGTGAAAGGAGCTCCATGACTTTGGAGCAATCATCAGGAAACGGTGAGTTCTAGTCTTGCCTTAGGCATGAAAGGCAGCTGGGTAACTTTGGACCAATCACCAGGCGACGGTGAGTTCTAGTCCCGCCTTAGGCATGAATGGCAGCTGGGTAACTTTGGACCAATCACCAGGAGACTGAGAATTCTAGTCCTGCCTCAGGCATGAAAGGCAGCTGCATGCCTTGGGCCAATCACCAGGAGACGGTGACTTCTAGTCCCGCCTTAGGCGTGAAAGAAGCTCCATGACTTTGGACCAATCATCAGGAGACGGTGAGTTCTAGTCCCGCCTTAGGCATGAATGGCAGCTGGGTGACTTTGGGCCAATCACCAGGTGACGGTGAGTTCTAGTCCTGCCTTAGGCATGAAAGGCAGCTAGGTGACTTTGGGCCACATCTGGAATAATTCTATCACCCCATCGTCCTCATCCTCACCCCCAGAAAGAGGACCCTGAGGCAGCAGCTAGCTTTCAGAACTCAGGTTCGATAGCTTTTGCTCTTCTCTTCTTCTAGGTCAGGGGTAGGCAACCTTGGCTCTTTTATGGCTCGTGGACTTCAACTCCCAGAATTCCTGAGCCAGCCATGCTGAGGGGAAAGGGAGAGGTTTCCAAGCTGAGCCAGGCTGGCTCAGGAATTCTGGGAGTTGAAGTCCACGAGTCATAAAAGAGCCAAGGTTGCCTACCCCTGCTCTAGATCAGGGCTCTCCAACCGTGGCAATGTTAAGACATGTGGATTTCAACTGGCTGGGGAATTCTGGGAATCCACGTCTTAAAGTTGCCAAGGTGAGAGAGCCCTGCTCCATATATTAAGCAGTCTCAAAGTGGAGGGTCAGGGGTACCCCAAAGAAGAGGGAGTCAAGCTATTCTCCAAAGCACCCGAAGGCAGGACAAGAAGCAACGGATCATGGAAACTAATTAAGGAGAGAAGCAACCTGGAACTAAGGAGAAATTTCCGGACAGTGAGAACAATTAACCAGTGGAACAACCTGCCTCCAGAAATGGTGAATGCTCCAACACTGGAAGGTTTTAAGAAGAGACTGGACAGCCATTTGTCCGAAGTGGTATAGAGTTTCCTGCCTGAGCAGGGGGTTGGAGTAGATGACCTCCAAGGTTCCCTTCCAACTTTGTTATTCTGTTAATAGCCTCATGATCAACCACTAAGGGAACTAGGTATGTCTAGTTTAACAAAGAGAAGGACGAGAGGGGACATGATAGCAGTCTTCCAATATCTGAGGGGCTGCCCCAAAGAAGAGGGAGTCAAGCTATTCTCCAAAGCACCTGAAGGCAGGACAAGAAGCAACGGATGGAAACTAACCGAGGAGAGAAGCAACCTGGAACTAAGGAGAAACTTCCTGACAGTTAGAACAATGAACCAGTGGAACAACCTGCCTCCAGAAGTGGTGAATGCTCCAACACTGGAAGTTTTTAAGAAGAGACTGGACACCCACTTGTCTGAAATGGTGCAGGGTTTCCTGCCTGAGCAGGGGGTTGGACTAGATGACCTCCTAGATCCCTTCCAACTTTATTATTATTATTATTATTATTATTTGGCTCTCCTTCCTGAAGATCATAGTGCCTACATCAGCATCCCAGCCATCTTCATGTCATGGTTGGATTTGACCAGGATGTCACTCAACCCAATTCTACTCCTGTAACCTTAGCACGGCAATCTCACGGGGAGCAAGATCAGAGAAAATCTTAATACAAATAGGGCCAGTTTCCACCCGTAGTGGCAGACGTTCACAACCACCCTAAGTCTCAGCCTAAGGGAAATGTTGTTACTGGTTCTCATCCAAAATTTCATAATGTGGTTTGGTTACCATTGAAAAGATGAAGATGTTACGTTATGTTTACCTTATATGTAGCTCTATCATTCATCCCTATTGTATTTGTTTTCCTGTGTCACATTGCTACTCTATGATTCATCTCTATTGTTCCTGTGATGCATTTGTAGTATTCCCTCTCTCTAAGAAAGATGGCTTTTGCCCAGTGAGGCCTTGTATTGTATTTACTGACTCCACAGGAAACATAGAAAAAAAAAAAAAACAAACAACCCCAGGTCTTGTATAAAAACATTTTACGTAAGTTTTCTTTATAAGGAGGCACCAGCAAGGTTAGCCAAAATGTTTACAAACATGTCAAGATGGATGTTGGAAATGTAAACACAAGTCGGGTACTTATTACCATGTTTGGTGGACATGGGCCAAAGGAAAGAGTTATTGGGGAAAAAATACACAAGTGGCTAGAAAAGATGTTGGGAAAACATGCAGATTTTAAACCTGAACTTTTTTTTAATTAGGTATAATGTCAGAAAGGACCGGATAAACAAAAGTGTATATTTGATTTTATATGTAAGAACAGTGGCTAGAATTATATTCACACAATATTGAAAAAAAACGAAGAAATGCCATCAGAGGAAGAAAGAATTAAAAAAAAAAAAAACCAGAATGTGCGGAGATGGACAGACCGGCTTTGAGGTGGAAAGAAAAAGAGGAAACGGAATATGATCAAACTTAGGACTTATTTTATCAATGGCCGGAGAAAAGAATAAAGGATCGGGAATTAAATCTGTATTGGTGAATGCAAAACTCAGACAAGACGTTTGTTGAACAAGTACTATTGAATGCATGAAAAAAATCAGTAAAAATCTTATAAAGAAAAAAGGAAAAAACAAAAAAGGTCTTTGCGTTACAATGATAACCGTTGACCGCTCCACCATATTGTCAAGCATCTTACCTTGTGCAATTCGTCGTACACAAGCTGGTGTGCAAAACGTGGGCAGGGCTCCTCTTCCTGAAGGCTCTTGTTTGAATTCTCTTTGGCAGCTTGATCGTTCTTGTAGACACAAGACCTGAAAGGGAGGATGTTGGTACCCAGAGGTGAACCGGCAGGTCTTATTTATCTCCTCTTAAGCTTAAGTTCTACTACAAGTCTAGATTGCTAACCCGATGATGATGATGACGATGATGATGATAATAATAATAATAATGAGAAGAAAAAGAAGAGGAGGAGGAGGAAGAAAAGAAGAAGAGGAGGAGGAGGAGGAGGAGGAGGGGGAGGAGGAGAAGGAATGGAGGAGGAGGAGGAGGAGAAGGAGAAGGAGAAGGAGAAGGAGAAGAAGAAGAAGAAGAAGAAGAAGAAGAAGAAGAAGAAGAAGAAGAAGAAGAAGAAGAAGAAGAAGAAGAAGAAGAAGAAGAAGAAGAAGAAGAAGAAGAAGTAGTAGTAGTACTGGAGGAGGAGGAATGAAGAAGGAATGGAAGAGGAGGAGGAGGAGGAGGAAAAGAAGAAGAAGAAGAAGAAGAAGAAGAAGAAGAAGAAGAAGAAGAAGAAGAAGAAGAAGAAGAAGAAGAAGAAGAAGAAGAAGAAGAAGAAGAAGAAGAAGAAGAAGAAGAAGAAGAAGAAGAAGAAGAAGAAGAAGAAGAAGAAGAAGGAGGACCCCAAATTGATCAGATCTAACTAAAATAAAAGAAAGCAAAACACAATAAAAAAGAGAGTGGCTCCATATTCATTCTGTCCCCCAGTCCTGGGAGAACCACCAAGTCTTCTTAATTGTTGTTGTTGGAAGGGACCTTGGAGGTCATCTAGCCCAACCCCCTACTCAAGCGGGAAACCCTATACCATTTCAGACAAAGGGCTGTCCAGTCTCTTCTTAAAATCTTCCAGTGTTGGAGCATTCACAGCTTCTGGAGGCAGGTGGTTCCACTGGTTAATTGTTCTCACTGTCAGGAAGTTTCTCCTTAGTTCTAGGTTGCTTCTCTCCTTGATTAGTTTCCATCCGTTGCTTCTTGTCCTGCCTTCTGGAGCTTTGGAGAATAGCTTGACTCCCTCTTCTTTGGGGCAGCCCCTGAGATTGGAACATGGCTATCATGTTCCTCTGCTACCCGTTCGGTCGTGCGATTATTTGGGTCACGTCTTCAGATCTCACACTAAAACCTGTGTACAGGTAGCCCTTGACCCAAAGGTGCTTTTTCAGGAAGCAACTGGACGTTCTTTGTTTTTCTTTGAAGGCGTTTCGCTTCTCCTCCAAGAAGCTTCTTCAGTTCCGACTGGATGGTGGGGAATGGAAGGATTTATACTCCTTCCAGACAGCTGGTCATTTGCATTCTTTGAGAGAGTCGTTGAGGCCACTTGGAGGTTTGTCTGTGTCCTCAGGGTCACCGGAGTGGTGCAAATGGGTGTAGAGCCTTCTTGGCCACAGGATGTTTTGTGCCCTGGGTCCCTTCACGGTTGAAGACAGACGCAGGCTTTTGGGGATGTTGAAAGAAAAATCTTCATCAGGGTTCAGTCCAAGCCGGGAATAAACAGAATGGAGACTGCTTTAGAAAGAAGGTTGCAGTTTATTGAAGAGCAGAGCCAGAAGGTAAAACCTCCAAGTGGCCTCAACAGCTCTCAGAAAGAATGCAAATGACCAGCTGTCTGCAAGGGGTATCAATCTTTCCATTCCCCACCTGCAAATTCCAAAAACAGACAATCTGCCCTCTTGTCTATTAATCCGGACAAGGCAAAAAGAGACTTAGGAGAAGAAGGAAAAAAAATAAAACGATCTGTTTACCAGCTGTTTCGGACGATGTCGTAAATCCAGAAGGAATTCCGAACGTTCTCTTCCCGTTTTTTCCTTGTCTTTACTCAGTCCAGAGAGCACATGGATCTCGTTCAGTTCCGGATCAATGGTAGCCCTTTGGGTGAAGCCAGTCATTGGAACTATAAATGAAGGAGAGAAAAGGACTATTTACATTTCTCTGAAAAATAAAACGAACCGCTAGATCAGGGGTCTTCAAACTTGGCCCTTTGGTGACTTGTGGACTTCAACTCCCAGAATTCCTCAGCCAGGCACGCATGCCTGGCTGAGGAATTCTGGGAGTTGAAGTCCACGAGTCATCAAAGGGCCAAGTTTGAAGACCCCTGCGCTAGATGGTAGGTCCATCCCAGAATCCAGAGGTGCTCGGCCAAGCTTGAGTCTTGCAGCTTCATGGATGTTAGTCTCGGACGGTCATTAAAAGTAAATTGGTGGAAAGGTGGATATTAATGCTGGATTAAATCCTATCCACTGGATACACTTGCTCTTAAAATAATGAAATTATTTTCCTCCTCCAGGGGGGAGGAATCAGCGCACGTCTAAAGGGGTTCATAGGGAGAGAGGTTGACTTTAAAGGACCACAATAGCAGGAGGTGAATATATATTTACACAAGACGTTAACGCCGGATAGCCACCAATATGCATACTTGGTTTTTGCACAGAGGCCACTAAGGGTCAGTCATGTGCCATTTGATCCACAGCGTTTTGTACCTTCTCTAGCCAGCCCCATTTCAACCTGTCCTAGATCTACTCTCCCTGGAATGAGAAGAAACTGTTCCATGGAGGACATCTGGAGGAGCAGATCTTCACCCAGATAGGCCACCGCTCCATAATCAATCAATCAAACAAACAAACAATGAATATCTCTTTCTCTCTCTCCCCCTCCTACTCTCTCCCGCTCTCCCTCACTTTCTCTCTCTCCATCTCCTTTTCCCCTCTCCTCTCTCCCTCCCTCTCTTCCCTCCCTCTCTCTGTCATTCTCCCCCTCCCTCCCTCCCTCCCTCCCTTTCTCCCTCCCTCCTCCCTCAATATCTCTCCCCGTCTCCTCTCCCTCCCTCCCCTCCTTCTCCCTCCCCCTCCCTCAGTATCTCTCCCTCCTCCTCCCTCCCTCTCCCTCTCATTCCTCAGTCCCTCTCTTTCTCCCTCTCTCCCTCCCTCTCCCTCCTTCTCCCCCTCCCTCTCCTTCTCCCTCCCTCCCTCTCCCTCATTCTTTCTCCCTCCCCTCCCTCTCCTCTCTCCCTCCCTCCTTCTCCCTCCCTCTCCTTCTCCTTCCCTCCCTCCCTCTCATTCTTTCCCTCCCTCCCTCTCCCTCATTCTTTCTCCCTCCCTCTCCTTCCCTCCCTCTCCTCTCTCCCTCCCTCCTTCTCCATCCCTCCCCCTCCCTCCCCTCATTCCTCTATCCCTCTCCCTCACTTTCTCCCTCCGTCTCCTCCCCTCTCTCCCTCCTTCTCCCCTCCCTCCCTCATTCTCTCCCTCCCTCTCCCTCATTCTTTCGCCCTCCCTCCCTCTCCTTCTCCTTCCCTCCCTCTCATTCTTTCCCTCCCTCCCTCTCCCTCATTCTTTCTCCCTCCCTCTCCTCTCTCCCTCCCTCCTTCTCCATCCCTCTCCCTCCCTCCCTCTCATTCTTTCCCTCCCTCCCTCTCCCTCATTCTTTCTCCCCGCCCTCTCCTTCCCTCCCTCTCCTCTCTCCCTCCCTCTCTCTCCCCCTCCCTCTCATTGAGTATACAGGGAGCGCTCAACTTCCTTCTGGGTGTTGAATTACTGGTGGACCCCTGGACTACAAGACCCCCAAGGCCCCTTCCAGCCCTTCGACTCTATGATTCCACGATGCTGGGCAGCCACTCATTCCAATACTGGTCCCTTGGGAATTTAACTCAGCAACAGTGAGAATTCCCTGGGGAGGAACCCCGAAGGTGGCCATCAAAGGGATCTGCCGAAGCCCCACCACCCCAGCGTGTTTCTACTTCAGCAGCTGCCTGGACGGCCTTGAGGAAGGCCGAGGACCTCGCATTAATTCCCATCAAAGAGTAATTAAATAATTGGCTGTTCTGGTGTTTACAGGGCAGGCCCTGCTCCCGTTTCCCCCAGCAACCGGCCTTTCAGCCTGGCACGCGTAACCGGCATGTGATCTGGCCGCTGGTTCTGTTTTTCTCTCTTCTCCTTCTGGATCATTTTACGGTTTTTGGGGGGGGGGACAGGAGAGAGAAGAGAGAACATCAACCCATTCCTCGTATCCGGGTCAGGTTGTTTGGGCTCCAGAGGCGGGAGGATGCCAATCTCACGGGGACCCAGGCCTGTGCCAGCTCCCCCAGCCTTAATTTCTCTCTCACACACACACAAACACACACATCCGGGACGGAGGTCCTTTCCAAATTCACAGTCAGCCTAGTGGCACCTTGACCTTGCCAATTCTGTTTTTTTTTTTTTTGTCCTCTTTCTCCAAGCTTGATCCAAACTCTAAAGGGGGGGAGGAGGAGGAGGAGGAGAGGGGGGGGGG